>WOVY01005222.1:0-133402 GCA_013436015.1 Rhipicephalus annulatus | reverse complement strand
TGGATCGGTAGTCAAAGTGATTTTATCATTATCCTCCTTCGCGCGTGATACTGTATGCTTAAGTGTTGCCGCAATGAATTGATAATATTCCCATTTTTTGTGGCTCTGATGTCGTTAAGACGTTTCCATGCCATTTTTTCTCCTTCTGTAGTTGCGCGTATACTTAGTGTTCCACCATCGACGGGTGGAGCACTCTTGGTCGACGCCGACGTAATCACGAATTCCGAAGTGTATTTTTTTCATAATTCTAAAACATAAATAACGTTCTACCGAGGTCTCCTTTTTTATCACCGGATTCTACCTTAATGTTAGCGCGAAAACAGTTTTTAAACTTTTTATATTTCACCAGTGTTTTAGATTTTCTTTCAAATGATTTAATGGGAGACCATACTTCAAAGTATACCGGCAGGTGATCACTGTTTGCAGCGAAATCGACTTTTCTCCAGGGCTTCAGCAGAACGCTTGTGCTGCAGAACATCAGATCTAATTGTGATCGTGCTTGACCATGAACAGACGTAGGTTGCTTCATGTTTAGGTGGGTAAAATTTTTACGCGTAATCCAGTCACACAGAAGATTACCAGCAGAGTCTGTTCTAAAACCTCATGACACGTGATGGGAGTTGAAATCGCCAGTGGGAATTATTTCATTCTTGCAGCTACTTAACACGCAGTTTCAATTGTTGTGTATTCTGTATGCCTGAGGGTAAAAAGTGCATTTATAATAGAAAAGGGCGGCATCCTGGCGTGTTGATGTCAATTGCCAGAATTTCACAGTCAGAGGACATAAACTGAAAGGTCGGATCACTGTGTGGCAAAATTTGTTTGATATTAATAAGATTACACCACCCCCTAGTGAAGGGCGAACCAAAATATTCCAAAATTTTTAAAATGATATATTTTATTAGTGTAAGCTGGTTTTTGCAGTTTTCTTATGTCGGGGATTTATCTGATTAACTAAGCAAAATAAATCTGTTGAAGCGGAAAACAAACAACGACAGCTCCACTGCAAGAACTTTTTAAAGTATCTATGCGATGCATGAAAGACTCCGGCAACGATTATTTCCTAAATACTTTCTTAAAAATGGGGGCGAGATTCGAATCACCTTCTTTTGATTTTTTAATTGGGGGCACGTTGATTTACTGGGGGACCCAGTTTCACTTCTGCGCCTACCATCATGGATAATTTCGATCTCTTCCTGATATTCCACTCCATTCGCGGTGGAAGGTTTTTGGTACAGTATGCTTTGGATTTGCCGGACGTTCCTGCTGCGGTGCTGCATTACACACCTCTGCGGCAGCTGCTTTTGTTACGCAAGACGTCAGATTGGTCATCGGTGCTAGAGCTTTACAGAGTAGTGGCGTCATCAGTGAGCAAAGCACTTGCGAGACACACTCAGTTACATCTGATCTGACGCCTTCGACATTGCTTTTTTCAACTGCTGACTCAACAGCTGCAAAATTTTGACCTCGATTGTTGACTCTTGCTTCGCAGAAACACCAGCATATCCGAAGGTCCGATCTTTGGCAACAGCAATGGCTTCTCGTCGTGAACATTTTCACCTATCTGTTATTTATAGCAGCTAGGATTTCGTTGACCTTGCTTGACAATTCCTGTAATCAGCTGTATGGCCTCTCCACATAGACAGCACTATTCTATCTCCGCAGTGGATTTATTGGAGCGGTGGTAAGAACCACAGGCTCGGCATCCGGGAACCTGATTTGCAAACCCCAGGCCGCGGCCAAAGTGCCAGCAGCTCCGGCACTGAAGAGGACGAGAATCTAGGTATTCTACACGAAAGATGACTGGCCATATTTTCAGTTCAGATGGGCAAGAAGTGCCGGCGAAGGTGGTAATAACCGATTCTGTGGGAACTTGCTCACAATTCACTACGTGGTTACAAGGATATATGGCTATGACGCCAGCATCTGACAGCTTCTCCAGAGTCTCAGTTGGTGACAATCGAGAGTCAACTCCTAGAACGATTCCCTTTGTACATGCTGAATGAGGCGGAATGAACGCACTCACCGGAACTGACGCAAATGCCATGCACTTTAGGAGGTCTGCATCACATAATCGATCTGACGATCCACATACCACACCACCTCTTCCAACTGTCGAATGTCGCTTATCAATGGAAAGTGTGATGTCATGGCCTGGAGCTCCTCCTGGACAGCTTTTGGGTTGTTCAGTCTGATAATTCTCCACTCGAAGAAGGCACCAGCGCAACGGGGATGCTGTTAACATCACCGCGAAAGAAATTTTCTAACGGCAGTTCAACATTATGCAAGGAGGATCACCAAGGGCTGTGCCCTTGGCCAGGAGACGAGTTTAGTCATTGGTACGGTTGCAATCGTCGACACTATAAAAACAATACCGCTCAGAGATTAAAACAGGTCAAATTTACCCAAGACTCGGACAAATGACCGGTCAAAGCGTTCTGTAATGGCGCTGGCCGGTTCTCCCTTCCTCCTTCTTCGGCCACAGTGGTTACCAAGTTCTACACTCTCTTTTTCTGCCGCCCTAGCAGCGTGGCAACATTTCGAACACTTGACGCATTGTCATTTTATACGGCCTTCATTCAGTCTTGTTTCGCTTAACCTTCTGGAAAAAATCTCGAACGAGATCTTCACAAATTTTAGCTACTTGTCACAGTGATTGCACGCACTGGTGGCCCTACAGACCGGTGAGGTTGCTGCCTGAACCTACGTTTTATGCTCCTTCCGGATGTGATATACATTGATTGAGTGGATGAGGAGTTCTTCTCCATAGGTAAAAAACGCATTGCTCATGGCGTTCTCCTCCTTCATACTGGATTGCATGTGCCGAAGTGCATAGCACATAAAGGGTGGCTCTCTCGTAAACGCTTCGTTTTGCACAGAGTGGCGCCCAAAGAATTGCAATCTAGTTCCCCCTGCCACGAGTTTACTCACGTAGCTTATTCTCTGCCATAAAAGAAACGTAAACGTGTTTTGACTGCGACATCAGATGTTCATTCTCGCGGAATGTTTCGTTGGGTAATGAAAGCATGGGATTTCTGCGTTTCATTTGTGTTTATATTACGCTTGTATTAACAGTACTCTTGGTCACAGCTTCCTTACGCAGCGATAACGTCTGACTAATTAGGCGAGCGAGAGTAACATTTAATGAATGGTGGCAGCTGGCCCGTCTGACAACATTGAAGTTATGTACAGTTGTTAATAACACACAGATCTAGTTCCAGAGAGTGGCGCAAGAAGCAATCAATAATCTATTTGTAGGCACTGTTGTGCCTTCTGTAACGCTAAAAGTTGGTTGGATGTTTGTCTAAGCGTAATGATCAAATTTTAGAGTTGCATCGAGAAATAAAATAAAATAAACGAACCCTTAGGTTGATTGAGCCATAAAGAATAAGGAGCACAAATGCGGCCAGTATCCATGTGCAGAGGTCCATTGGACTGGCATCTTACCGACTAACAAACATGTGTCAAGAAAAAAAAAGTGTTTATAGAGTGAGTTTTTTTGGACAAATGTAGACTGCGCGGGCTTCAGTGTCTTGTATATTAGAATTGTCTCCGTATTTCATTTTGTTGACTTGCTAATGTATATGTCCCGCAAAGACCATTTCGTTTTGTCGATTTGTTGTGTACATTTAGTAGAGAGTTGACGAAACATATTTTTACAGATATAAAAAAATGAACACTTGCCATATAACAATCAGTAATTTTTCTGCTAAGAATTCCGCAGCAATCAGCACGTAGCTTCTCTAGGTTGTATGAACTAAGAGCGCACGCTGTTGCATACGCTTATTGAAGCATAGCTATCGTGATATTTTAACATGGCCAACTGCAAAAGTGTTCAATTTCAGCATTGATGATGTCAATTTTGCCGCCTTCCTTCATATATAGGTAAGCTCTTTGTTTTTTATTCCGCTTTTATTGTGATACAAGACAAAGAACTTGTTAAAAAATAAATATGCAACCACATATTTACTGAATTGCTCCATGTGTTCACATGTGACAGGCACCAATCAGCAATACTCACAACTCTAATGTTGAAAATTTGAATCCTCGTTGCTGTAGTGACGCGATTGGGCTGTAACCAAGGAATGCAGCACCTCTTTCTTTTGTCAAAAAACCAGCACTGTCACTACCGGCACAATCGTTTTTCAATGAAAGCCTTTATAAATGACAGGAAATATCAAGTTACATTCAAAAAAGAAATAGTAAATAATTTTTTTTCTATTGTGTCGTTTGTATATCTCTGTGTTTCAAAACCATAAACTGTCGACCTTATATCTCAAGGCGGAAGTGTCAAATACCTTTGTTTCAATGTCATATGATAGTAGAAGAGATGTTGTTCTGGAGAGACAGAAGTACTTCTGTCCGCTATCTTCATACTTGCTCTGTCCACCTTGTCTTCATAATGTGAGGTCAGTGAAAAAAAAAACTTGTGTGTAAGCGCAGAATCTGCGCATCTCCTTTTTACACTTCATGCTTGTGCTGTTCGCTTGAGCGCCCGTGCGTGAGGGCCCTGTAGAAGAATGACATACGTACTGCATACCCGTCCTGCTTGGATGGTTCGCCCCGCCGCGGTGGTCTAGTGGCTAAGGTACTCGGCTGCTGACCCGCAGGGCGCGGGTTCGAATCCCGGCTGCGGCGGCTGCATTTCCGATGGAGGCGGAAATGTTGTAGGCCCGTGTGCTCAGATTTGGGTGCACGTTAAAGAACCCCAGGTGGTATAAATTTCCGGAGCCCTCCACTACGGCGTCTCTCATAATCATATAGTGGTTTTGGGACGTTAAACCCCATATATCTATCTATCCTGCTGGGATGGTCCTGCTAGTGCATGCATGGGCTGGACGGATTAAAGGGAGAGAGAGGGGTGGAAAAGTGGAGACGTTATAGGTGACGTACCATTCTAGTCGGGCGTGGAGCTGATTTGGTTGCTTCAACTTCCTAGGCTGCGGTTCCTTGTGCTGCTGTCGCATATACAAAGCTTCATGCTACACTGTGTGCCCGTACACGGTCACATCAGCTCATAGCTTCATTCCGCGACCCGGGAGGTTCAACTAGGTTTTAGTCATTTACGTTCCTTGGAAGCGGTAGGCACAATCGCTAAATTTCAATGCGATCACAGAAAAGAAATTTATGAAACAGTTACGCCAAATAATGCTTCACTTCCAAATTTATTACAACGTTGCACTTAGTGTTTACAATAAACGTAAAAGTAATTTGTAAGAATAACAAGGAAAAAAGTCTTCATACAAACACGAACCCCTACAAAGCACGCTCCCAACGCTGTTCTCCGGAACGTCCTTCACTGGCAGTCTGGGTGCTCTCTTTCGCGGCGCTCATTTGCATACTTGAGTACCTATTGATTGCATTTTTCTTAAAAATATTGTCATAGGCACATGGCCGCGGCCTAGTTTGGTAAGTGAGCCCTATTGTAAGAGCAGAGTGAGTTTTTCAGACCACAGAAAAGGAGGGAAGAAAGATCTCTAGTATGCTTGGTGTTACTTGCAAGACACCAAGTTTGTAAGTGCATCGTGCGCAGTGTTGTACTTAAGTCGTTCACTACGCGAGCATTTAGTGTTAAAACTGCTAGCCTTTTCAAGTGGGCATGACGTCACATTGTGCGGTCAAAGTTCGCCGCGTTTAGAAGAATTGTGCAATGTGCGTCGCCTTTTTTCGTTTTCATCTGATGAGATTGGCAAAACTTTTTTTATTTGAGATAGCAATTATATTGGCAAGTTTGTCGGCTTTTTCACTACCGCTGTTGGCACTGTTATGACTTTCGCATTACAATATGCATATCAAATGAGGAAAACTTGTCCACTTCCAGAAAGTAAAAGAAACTAGGTGCAAGTTTCACGAACTGAAACGAGCTAATTTCACCGTCATTGCGTCTTTTGCACAGTTGCTCGAACGTGCATAGTTTTTCATTCTTGATATTGTAAATCTACAACTGCGATAAGCCCCTGTCACTGGTAGTGATTTTACGTAGTGACGTTTTAGCTGACATTTTGATCAATTCTTTTCCAAAAATGCGATAGCCCCGCCAAGGTGCTCTAGTGGCTAAAATACTCAGCTGCTGAGCCGGAGGGCGCTTGATCGAATCTCGACTGCGGCAGCTGCAGTTTCGGTGGAGGCGAAAATGTTGTCGGTCCGTGTGCTCTGATATGAGTGCACGTTAGAGAAACCCAGGTGGTCGAAATTTCTGCAGTCCTTCACTACAGCGTCTTTTGTAATTATATGGTGGCTTTGGGACGTTAAACCCCACAAATCAATCAATCTAAATATGCAATAGCCATGTTCTTTTGCTTATTATCTGCGGCCGCCTCAAAGAGTTAAAACCAAAACAAATCAATTTATTCAACGTCATTGGAGAATCACAGGCAAAATGCACTCTTTTGCATGCCGCTGTGTTGTTTTCTTTAGGATTTCTATGAACTATAGGTATGCGGAAGTGAGTTTAGAGCAGGTGTAGTTTGATAACCAGCGTCATCTATATCCAAGTTTTTTGCTTCGCTGCTGAGCAAGCTGGTCCTGCTCGTGAATGACGGCAGCATACTTCCAGGCCAGCAGCGTATGTGGTCACCTGTTGTTGCCAATTTTCCAACTGCCCTATCCCAGGCACTTTATCTGACATGAAGAAGCATCTGGCAACATTTTATGGTAATTTCCAGGAACTCCTCGTTCAGAAACTTCAAAGTCTTATTATTGTTACAATATAAAACTATATCTTACGTTACTAGTCGGCACCTGCTACCTCGATGCAAACACTGTGAGAATAGAACAGACGGAAAGAACCACACATCACACTTGTATCAGGTTGCGTCATGCCTTTCACCTGTTCTGTCTCCCCGTCGTTTTCGTCCATTACAGGGCTCACGTGAAAATAAACAACCCTTGTAAATTTCTAAAGAAACAACCACTGCTGCACGCAAGCGTCACTTTACGCCGGCCTCTATTTCGTCACATATCATCAAGGCTATCTGCAGCTGGGCAGCACAAAGGCTGCGCTTGAGTAATCTGGCTCTCTTAACTGCATAAAAATGCCTTGCGAAGGAGGCTGCCATCATATGAACTGTGCAGAAACCTGTCGGCCACCAAAAAAGGCCTGATTCTGTTCGAATTTATGGATACATCATAAACGAGTCTTGATAATTCAGTAGAGATTTCAACCGAATAAAGTTCGACTTGCGTTTCCGTTCCCTTGGCAGTATTTTGATTTTCATCCTCAGAGCACGAGTGTGTGTGTCTGTGATTCGGAAAACTGTTAGACCTTTATTTTTGAAAGAATTAACAAGTAAGCGGGAACTGCTGACAACTATTGAATTCTAACACAATCAAACATATCTCCTCTGCTATCTAGCTTACTTCTAGGACAAATTATTGCCCCCTTTTATACCAAAATGTAATTACCAGCAACTGAAATTCAGGCATCAGAATAATTTATTCAGCCAATTTATTTGATTACCTCCTGTTTGCACATAAAGAATTCATAGTAGTAACAAAGCCCTAAAAATTAACGGCCCAACTCCTCTACGAGATTTTCACAATGCGAGGCAAAGAACAACGTGAATCCACGAGAAGGTGGTCTATGGCAAGCTTTTTATTGTTGCAATGTAGAACTAATGCGCCCTTTTCCACCTTCTTACTGCGTGCGTTAGCATATTCACCAAGTTATGCCCGTCTAGGCAGTGCCGAGTCGTTCCTGGATAATATTTGCGCCACATAGAATCATTTGTCATCATTGCGAGCTTGAAGCTGACGCGTGGAGTCTGTTAGGCCATGCGGGTACAAACCCTGCATATGGACGCACTTGGTGTCTAACCTCGTATTGCAACTCGGAGGTTATTGACCTGGTTGCTGCGGTGAAGGCTAAGCACGTGAATGCAATTAAGGAGGCGCGCGCGGAAATCCCAGCTCGATTCTGATCTAATTTGCAAGACCAGTTCCAGCTGTATATGTCTTGGCAGTTATTTGCCGAAAAGCAAAGTTCTCTGATATGAGAAACACATGTATATTCTCGTTCATTGCGCCTTAAAAGAAAATATTGCTTTCAAAAAGATTGGGCTTGAAGTGAAGGAATGTGAATATGGTGCAACATTGCCTTCTGTGCCTCTGCCATTGTAGTGACTACAATTTTCGAGACTGCTTGCGATGAAGGTTCGATCTGTAAGAAATTTAGTTGTGAATGAGCGGATAAATCTGCGATGACACATTTCACTGACAAGTGACAAGAAAAAATGCTCAACGGTTGGATGAAACGCTGCCTTAGAAAAAAAGACGCAAGACAATAAATCTACTTCAGTGTTTTAGTAGTGCAAATTATGACAGGCAAAAAATATTACTTATTATTTCTACCCAGTCAAAGAGGTACAGCTCATCCTAATATTTTACACCTCCATTATAAGTTGAGAAAGACTGACACGTTTCTTCATGTTTTAAAGCGCTACTAAACCACACAAAATATTTTGCCATTCGAATAAAATAACATTGGAGACAACAAGATAGCACTGCGGTGTGCAGCGCATAAAATGGAAGTAAGAATTTTGATATGTCATACCATCAAGAACGGGTGGCGTGCTGCTCAGGCAAAAAGTATCTTGTCAAGTTAAATACGGCTTTCTTTAAGAATGGTTCTCGCAGTGGCTTAGTGTCTTGGGACTATTCTCGCTGGCACATAAAGTTAGAAATATTGTGTTGCTGCCTAAATAAAACTCGAGCATGCTGCAATGCAAAATTTGAAACGAGGTCTTTACCATAAAGTGGAAAGTCATTTCTGCTATTAAAGAAACTCCATGTTAATCACTTTGTTCAAAGCATTGGTAAACAATGCATAACAGTGGTATGGCCTTCAACTTCCAATTGTTCATGTCTCCTTTAAAGCAAATAGTTAATGTCTTAGTTGAAACTACGCTGCAATAACTCGTGAACCAATCTCAGATTTATTAATTGTGACATTGTTATCTTTAATATAATCAACCAGTCAAATAAATAAAGTTTTGTTGAAAGACTGAACTTCAATACAAATACGCAGACATCAAACAAAGTAAGTGCATCTTTCGCAATGAAGTGCAATAAAAAAAAGCTTACCAGACATTGCATCATATTTCTCCGGCTGATTCATACCACGCAAAAAAGTGCCAAAAGAACGAGTGACACCGTGGCCATCTGTTATGACGTAGTGTTTGGATGTGAATGCGGACTGTTGCGCATAAAAAACAATCGCCAAAGTTGAATCACCAAAAGGCGCAAGTTGCAACCATACTGAAGTTTACACGTATTTTAAACATAAGAAGATGTGGAGGAGAATGTGGCTATTCACTGGCAATGAAGATGGAGGCAAACGAAGAGACGCCATCATTTGCCCATGAAGCGCGTTGTGGCTAAACTGCCCTTAAGGAATGTGTTCATCCGAGCAAACCCCGGGTGCAAATCACTTTGTTGGTTTGATTGCAAAGAAACAGATTGCACAGTCTGTGTTGGTTTCCCTAGCAGTATTTTGAAAGAGTATAGCATTCGCTTCAGATGGTAATTAGCCGCACAAAGGTGAGAATAGCTTCAATAGAAAAGTTCCCGAACCAAAACAATAAAGTAAAACAGTAAAAAAAGCTGCAAGCACTCAAAGGGGGAGTGAGTATTGAAAAAATACATAGATGTCAACAGGTCTCTCAGCCTGTGAGTGGTACAATTCCCTAGTTTACCTGAAGTTCGAGCGCATTTTAACCAACGAGAAGCAACAGGAACTTCTATTGATGTTACGACCGAAAATGGAAGTAAGAATTTCGATATGTCATACCATCAAGAACGGGTGGAGTCCTTCCGCTCATTTGTTTCCTCCGCCTAAGCGAACAGGATTTCGACGTTACGACCAGAATAACAATATCACTAAAGTAACAAGCATGCATGGCTGGGTATTTTCACACGTTCAATTAGAGCGTGAGGTGTCCTCTAGCTGGAAAGAAGAAAATAAAGCAGCGTTATAAATTTCAGTTCTGCAGGATCAGTGGACTTTGTAGTCCTCTTTGTAACCATTGTAATCAACTTTGTAACCCTTGTTTTTTTTTCTTGCGTGTAGGCACGAAAGAAAACGTTAGAGCGCAGCAGAAAGGTACAGCATCCTGCTCTTTTTTGATTACTTGTTAGTGCGTCTGCTAAGTAGCAGCCTGGGTGGCTTATATAAACAGGGGGATGTCTCTGCATGTCAGAAATGCGGCACGAATGCTTTGCACGAAGTAATCGGCATAGTAAGGTAGTATAGTCGGGCTAGTTTGTGTAGCTCCATGAAGTGGAAAAAGACAGGATTTACCCGAGAAACGAATGGAAAGTTGTAAATGTTGTAGGCTCACACTGCTTTCATCTCATGTAATATTCTTCTCAGTGCCCTTTTTGAGTAGCTCCGTGTGTCAAAAATGAACTACCTAGATGTGACAATAAAAAGACGTGATATTTGCCGTTATATCCTAAGCAGAAGCCTAAAGTATTGCTGAAGCATACATGTCGCTAATGGCAAAATTTATGGTTCTGTGAGAGTTCATTCTTTTGGACAGGTGGGACTTCAAATAACTTCCTTTAAAGCTTGCACAAGGTATATTTGACATTCAATGTAGGTTGTTTCTCCAACAAGTATGATCGCTATTTAATAGGGTTGAAATCTGGCTCGTGGGTGATTGGTACTCATATCGTGCAGAACTGGTACTAACTCACACGTACAGTCACTATTCACGCCAAATGATTTCTCTCACCGCACAATAACCACTACGCGAAAGCGCTAACACCTTCTAAGTAACGTAAAAAAGTAAGAAAAAACGGCAACATCTGAGAAAACATTGTTTTGATGCATTTATTGGTCTACTGCACATGCTTACAAAAGCACATGGTGACTGCAATTGAATATCGCCTCTCTAGAAAACTAAAGGGCATTCAAACCTGATGTCAACTGATTGACTGGTTCCATGAAAAGTCTCATAAAAAGAAGCTAATATTGATCTTGGTAATTTCGCGGACAAATTTAATTGACATTCGGAAGGACTCAACTTTATCAGAAACCCCATGCACTTTAAAAATTCTCCACGCTTCTACGTCGGAACCGACCGTAACAAATACAGACTGCGATCTGTTTCTTGAAAAATGTTGGAAATAGATATATCGAACCTTCTTGTGAAGATTTTTTAGTGAAACAGTGGGGAAAACCGCGAACGTGCACCCGGAGTTTCCATTCACGTCTTCGTTGCACAACAGCGAAGAAAATTACGTCAATAGTTGTCATATTGTCACGTGGTGCGTTAGCATCCGAGAAGCCGGAAGCAGCTCCATTTACACTAGTCTCGTCAGCGGCGGCGGTGTGGCGTCATGCGGAATTTTCCGCCTGTTGTTGCGCGTAGCACTTCGTTAACTTATATGTGCGATGGATCTTGGGCGTGGTGTGGTGAGCAATGTCACCCGTACGTGGTCAGTTAGCTAAGCCTCTTCTCAGGCAAACCGGCTGTACGCTCTTAAAAATGAATATGTCGAGGCTCTGTCATTCCGTGGCGGCGTATTGTGCGCCATTTCGTATTGTGCGCCATTTCGCCCCGTTGTCGAATAGGAGTCCACAACCATACTCGTTCTCCGGGCTGGTAAGCGATATTGTGACCTGGAACGTTACAGGAAAGTCCGCTATTTTTCTGTTTTTTTCTTTTTTATGGGTGTTTTGTTTCTTGTGTCAGGTGTTATCACTGTATTAGTTGAACCCTTCACTTCTAAATCAAATGTCGAAGCGACCGGCATATTCTCGCCACTGCTGCCGGCTGCAACAAGCTTCGCGCTTTGTGCTCTTTCGTCGCCTTCGAATGTTCATGAAGTGAAGCGTTCGCGTGTCGAAAGTTCACCTTTCGCAACGCGGCCTGCGCCGTTATATCTGCCGTTCGTCCCAACGTGCGGCCTTGTATGTTTAGTACGCCGAACATAATCTCGACATTGCTAATCGTCCTTCGCTCGCCTTGATTTATGCGACCCTGATTTGGTAGAAAACCTACGAGAAGCTCGTTTTGCATCAATAACAAAAGTTTTTGTCTCCTGGCCCATGTGTTGATCGTATGTTAGACGACTCCCGGTGGTCATTCTGCCGTCTAATACACTCGTCGCGGTGGTTTGCTCAACTGCTTACGCGAATGCCACTGGATTAGATCGCGAACACGGCGGCCACATTTTGCATGGAGGCTAAATGCTCCCGTGTATTTGGATTTTGGATGTGCCTCAAAAACTTAAGGTGGTCCAAATAACACCCCAGCAGTTCTTATTACGCCTGTCTAATAACCATGTGCACTTGCGCAAAAGTGGCTACAGCTGGTGGCGGCCGCGAGTGGCCAAGAAGCGCTCCGATCTTCAATTTGGCCATGAACCGCTGTGTGCAGCAATTTTGCCCGGATCACAAAATTTATAGTAATACATTGATGTGTAACAAGGTGTACCTGAGCCTCTATAGTTCCGCAAGACAGCTGCCATTGCTATACAAGCAGCAATGTTTGCAGCTGGTCCGTGCAACGCCAAATAATCGTAATGCCTGTGTTAGCAAAGCATTATGTTGGACGAGCTGGTTTTTAGCTTCCATAATTTACAGCGCAGCACGACAGCACAGAAAGAAAAACACGACACGCAGAATGCTTCGTGAGACTTGTGTCTCTTCCTTTCTGTGGTGTCGTCTTGCGCTGCAAATTAGAGAAGTCTGTGTTAAGAAGTACGAGAAATTAATTAGACAAGTTGGAGAAAACGCCAGCAAATAATACGCTCGCTGGCGCTGCTTGTTGGGTCGTGTTCTCTCGGCACTGGCCTGTTTCGTGCACTGCTTCAAACACAAACACATAAGGATGGTCTTGAACGTGCTTCAAATGTTATATCTCACCATTCTTCATACATCCTCTATACCTCATCCTATAACCTATACCTCATCTATTGTTCACTGCCCTGATGTTTTAAACAGTGCCTTAAAACCCACACTTAATTTTGTTTTCAGAGCTTCAGCGAAAGTTTCCAAGCTTAGTTATTCTCTTTCTCCCTAAATGCCTATATATTGTCACGTTACAACGTAACTGTAACCTGCTGATAATGGCACACAAGGATGTCAAACTGATCGAACAACGGCAGTACGACTATTGTTTTTCTCTGCACGCGCATCTCTGTCCTCTTCTGAACAGCGGCTAATACAAGCATGCCAGCATCTGTGGAAATAATAGTTTCTTGTACTAGTGGCATTACCGATCTTTCCAAAGGACATCGTCCCGATGTCATAACATTATTGCCAGATGAAAACACGCACGATAAGCAGTACACAATGGGGTGTTCACAATCACTGTATGTCTACTCAAGGGAGTGTGACGAATAGTCAGCGTTGGTAAAATGGTTTCATCCTCGAAACATGGACGACGTGTGGCTGTTGTGAACGGCGGCATTGACGAGCCATGTCCTCGTCAAGAACCTCGTAGTTCACTTCACTGAGACGACGGAGAACTCTATAGGGACCAAAATAGCGGCGTAACAACTTTTCTGACCGGCCCCGTTGTCGAATAGGAGTCCACAACCATACTCGTTCTCCGGGTTGGTAAGAGACATCGCGACGACGAGCGTTGTACCGCAGTGAGTCGATGCATTGTTGCTTATGGATTCGTTCGACTGCAAGGTTACGAGCCGCGTCTGCCGGTCTGATAAATTCGTTCGTCTTGACACTAATCTGGTGTCTGTCTGGTAGAAGCATGGCATCCAGCATTGTAGTGACCTCCCTGCCATGAAGCAACCGGAATGGTGTGAATCCAGTTGTTTCTTGCACAGCGGTGTTGTAAGCGAACGTGACGTAAGGGAGGATGTCATCCCAGTTTTTGTGGTCTTGGTCAACGTACATGGATAGCATGTCGGCGATCGTCTTGTTTAGTCGCTCTGTAAGGCCGTTGCTTTGTGGGTGGTATGCAGTAGTTTTTCGATGTGCTGTGCTGCTAAGCTGCATGACGTCTTGTATCATCCGGGCGGTAAAAGCTGTGCCACGATCAGTTACGACAACTGCTGGTGCTCCATGTCGGAGGACGATGTTTTTCATAAAAAAGTGGGCGGTCTCAATGGCGGTGCCACGTTGTAATGTCTTCGTTTCGCAGTAGCGCGTCATGTCATCAGTAGCGACTACAATCCAGCGGTTGCCGTCACGAGACTTGGGAAAAGGTCCGAGTAGATCCATGCCTATTTGTTGGAACGGTTGTGTCGGAGGACTGATGGGCTTCAAAAAGCCGGCTGGGCGCTGATGTGGTGCTTTACGGCGCTGGCACTCGTGACACGTCTTCACGTAATGCTTCACGTCTCGACTGAGCTTAGGCCAGTAGTAGTGTTGGCGAATCCGGGCCAAGGTACGTGTATATCCCAAGTGTCCTGAGGAAGGCTCATCGTGACAGGCGGACAAGACATCGGCTCGTAACGCTGGCGGGACAACGAGCAGATACTCAGTCGCGTAAGGGTCGAAGTTTCTTTTATAGAGGATATTTCTGCGGACGCAGAACGATGATGACGAGCGGGCGAATGCTGGTGGTGGATGCGGCGTACGGCCTTCGAGATATTCGATGAATTGTCGAAGCTCGGAATCGTTCTTCTGCTGTTCAGCCAAGTCGGATACACTAACCGCGCAGAGAAAACGGCCGTCGAGATCGTGATCAGCTGACGCTGTTTTAAGAGGAGCTCGGGAAAGGCAGTCCGCGTCAGTATGCTTCCGGCCAGACTTGTACACGACTGTCAAATCGAACTCCTGGAGGCGTAAGCTCCACCTGGCCAGACGTCCGGAAGGGTCTTTAAGGTTCGCCAACCAGCAGAGCACATGATGATCGGTAACAACTCTGAACGGGCGACCATACAGGTACGGTCTGAATTTAGCTATTGCCCAGACAACAGCTAGGCACTCCTTTTCAGTTGTTGTGTAATTAGCCTCCGCAGATGATAAAATCCGACTCGCATAAGCAATAGGGCGTTCGACGCCGCCTTGCCACTGGACGAGGACTGCACCAAGGCCGATGTTACTGGCGTCTGTGTGTAGTCCAGTGTCGGCATATTCGTCGTAGTGTCCGAGTAAGGGCTCAGATTGGAGACGCTGCTGGAGCTCGGAGAAAGCGCGTGTTTGCTCAAGGCCCCACACGAAGGGAACGTCGTCTTTTGTCAGACGAGTGAGGGGTTCGGCAATGTTTGCAAAATTCTGCACAAAGCGTCTGTAGTACGCGCAGAGGCCTAAAAATTGACGCACATCACGTTTGTTGGTAGGTGGTGGAAAATCTGCGACAGCCAATGTTTTGTCTGGGTCAGGCCGAATACCATCAAGGCTAACAAGGTGACCGAGGAACTTTAATTCGTTGTAACCAAAATGACATTTTTCTGCTTTCAGTGATAGGCCTGCCGTGCGAATTGCAGCAAACACAGATCTAAGTCGCTGCAAATGCTGCTCAAACGTTTGGGAGAAGACAACGACGTCGTCTAAGTAAACAAGGCATGCTTCCCACTTGAGACCGCAGAGCACTGTATCCATCATCCTCTGGAATTTCGCAGGGGCAGAACACAGACCGAAGGGCAGCACCTTGATTCGTACAGATCATCAGGCGTTATGAATGCTGTTTTCTCTCGGTCGCGTTCATCAACTTCGATCTGCCAGTAGCCACTGCGTAAATCTATAGAGGAGAAGTATCGGGCGCGTTTGAGGCGGTCTAGTGAGTCGTCGATGCGCGGAAGCAGATAAACGTCTTTCTTTGTGACTTTGTTGAGTTTGCGGTAATCGACGCAAAATCGGAGAGTGCCATCCTTCTTTTTTACTAGTACGACGGGGGACGACCATGGACTGTTCGAGGGTTGGATTACGCCATCTTCGAGCATCTGCTTCACTTGAGAACGTATAGCCTCTTGTTCGTTTTGTGATACTCGGTAGGCGTGTTGACGTATGGGTCTCTCAGCATGGTCAGTGACAATGCGGTGCTTTACAGTTGGCGTTTGTTTTCTCTTGGATGTAGACGCGAAACAGTCGCTAAACATGCGGAGGATACAGTGGATTTGCTCTTTTTGTGCACATGACAGCTTCGGATTGACATCGACTGTATCGGCTACCGCGGTGTCACTTTCAACGGCTGCAGAAATTGGGGCTATCGTCGTACACGCTTCATTGTCAATGGATTCGAAATGAGCGATAGTTGTTCGCTTGGCCAAATGTTGGTATGCTCCACTAAAATTGGTGACCAACAACTCAGTCATCCCACGTTTAAATTGAATTATGCCGCGGGCAACACAGATTTGCTGAGACAAGAGCATTGAAAGGTTGGTTTCAGCGATACCACGGCTGTCACGGTCCACGTCGCCCTGTACTGTAACGAACATACTGGTGCGTGGCGGTAGTGTGACGGTGTCGTCGACAATGCGAAGCGCAGTCTTCTGCGAATAGGTATCTCTAGACTTCGGGCCATAGTCGTCAGCAAACGTTACGAGGCAGTCTCGAAGATTTATAACAGCGCCGTGCTCACGAAGGAAATCTATGCCAAGGATAACTTTCCGGGAGCATTCGGGAAGCACAACGAAAGAAGCAACGAACGTCGACTCACAGATTTGCAGCCTTGCGGTGCATCTCCCGATTGGTGTCAAGAGATGACCACCGGCTGTCCGAAGGTTTGGTCCATGCCCCCAAGGAGTCGTGACTTTCCTGAGCTCAGCCACAAGTTCAGCGCTGATAACTGAGTAGTCGGCACCGGTGTCGACCAGAGCAGTCACTGGATGGTTGTCGACACGAATGGCAATGTCAGCAGAGACGGGTTCGTCAGCGATGTGAGGTGTCGGCTGAAAGAAATCGTCGAAGGGCGGTGGAAGGGTCGGAGGAGGCTGTTTTGACGATAGCTTAACAGCGGTCCCACCCCCGGAGGCCGCTGATTCTAGTTTCCCCGGCGTGGACTTGGGGACCTAGCGGATCGTCCCGCAACAACATCGGCGAAAGTGGAGTATTGATTCGCGGACGTAGAGCGTCGAGGAGACGGAGAGCGTGATTGGCGTCGCTGAAGATTTGGAGATGGTAGACTTGCCAAGTATTCTGCGATGGCGCGGGGTCGTTTGCCGTCCCTGGGCCGACGAGCGTCTGGCCGAAATCCAGGTAGGCCCATTTGTCTGTACGAGCACTTCCGGTACAAGTGACCTGGCTCACCACAGTGGTAGCATAGTGGCCGATTGTCGGAAGCGCGCCACACGCTAGATTTCCGCAAATTAGGTCGCGGATTCTCGTATAGGGGTGGGCCCGAGAAGTACTGCGGCATCTGCAGGCAAGTCGGTCGTTGGTTTTCATAGCGTGGCCCGCCCGAAAAGTGCTGTGGCGTCTGCAGACAAGTCGGTCGGGGGAAATAGCTGGCTGCCGGTGCAGGAGTACGTACAGCTTCCGCATACGTTAGCAGAGGAGCTTCGGTTGGAGGTGGCGCTAATGGTCGTACCAGCTGCCGCACCTCTTCACGGACAACGTCTGTCAGAGCAGCCACTTGAGGCTGTGAAGGCACTGCGTGAAGCTTTTACAGCTCGTCGCGTACAATGCTACGCACTAGCTCAGCAATGTCTCTCACGCTCGTGACATCGGGTGTTACCAAGGTTGCTGACAGACATGCAAGGTTGTCGGACCGCTCATACTGCGAAGACCGCTGTCTTAGCATTCGCTCCATTGTCGTCGCTTCACGGAGGAATTCTGCCAAGGTAGCTGGTGGGTTTCGTACAAGTCCTGCAAACAGTTGCTCCTTGACACCCCGCATCAGAATGCGCACCTTTTTGTCTTCTGTCATTGCAGAATCTGCTCGACGGAACAGACGAGACATCTCCTCAACGAACATGGCCACGCTTTCATTTGGTCGTTGATTGCGAGTATTGAGGAGACGTTCGGCTTGTTCTTTCCGGTCAGCGCTACCATACGTGTTCCGCAGCTGAGCGCAAAACACTGGCTAGGTTGTCAAGGCGGCCTCGTGATTCTCGAACCATATACGCGCCGAATCCCCCAGGTAGAAATAGACATACCGCAGTTTCCGGTGCTCGTCCCACTCGTTGGCGACGGCGACTCGATCGTATTGGTCCAGCCAGTCTTCAACGTCTTCGTAGGGCTCCCCATGGAAAGGCTTTGACGTTCGAGAGGCTGGTAGCCATGGTGCTGGCAGAGTCGCGGTCTGTTCAGTCTGGCTTGCAGTTGTCGCATATGCCATGGTTCTGGAGCGTTCTGGAAGAGGGCTGAACTGGTATGGTAGGCCTAGTTGCCGCCGACTGCGTCGAAGGTTGGCTGTTTCTACTAAGGCGTCGATGTTGGGACCGAGATCTTCCTCGTGGTAACAGTGCATAGACTATTACCCAGCGCCTCCACCAGTGTCACGTTACAACGTAACTGTAACCTGCTGAGAATGGCACAAAAGGATGTAAAACTGATCGCACAACGGCAGTACGACTATTGTCTTGTCTTGGCTTGTCTCCTAGGAGATTTTCGCTCATACCCACATGGGGGATTGGCCACACTGTACCTCTTGATAGATCATTTTTTATAACGCTTGCTAAAAAAATAAAGAGAAATTATATAGAAACAATAATAATGTTCCTTTGAAAAAACGTGAAAAAATTGCAGAAGAATACGATAAACCAGAATATATAAAACAAATTAACAAGAATGAGGAAGGGGAAGAAAGAATTGGATATATCTGGCAGTACCACTAGCAGCGTATCCTTCCGGTTGCCTGAATGAATTTATGTAGCGCTGACAGAATAGCACTGTGTCCCACACCCAACTGACTGGCTCCAAACGATAATAGGGTGGATGTATTGACTGTCAATCCGAGCATACCAATCGGTCTTTCAAGAATTATTCGGCGCAGTGAGGCGAAGCGGCGGCATGTGAGAAGAAAGGGATCTATTGTTTCCGGTTCATTGCAAACTACACATAGGTTAGTTAATGAAAATCCTGATTTGTTGAGATAAAAATTTAACAGAGGAACTCTACAGCGAAAGCTTGTGAGGGTCACCTCATATTGACGGGAAAGGCATTTTGCGGTGTTCCATGTGAATTGCAAGTGCCGAAATTCTTCAGATTGTAGAAGCGACGTTTCATTCATTTTTAAGATTAACAGGCGTTTGAATCGTTCGGCAGTAATAAAAGGAAACTGTGGAGCTACTAGCACCACCGGGAAATTTAAAAATGCCGAAGCGAGCGAATCAGCAATTTCATTTAGTTCAATTCCAGCATGCCCGGGGACCCAAATAAACCGAACTTCTGACTTCTTTGCGGACGTTAGATGTGTACATACAGACAAAGCATCCGAAATAATAATAGCTTTTGTTTGCTGATAATTTAGTTTTCGAAGAGCCAATGTAATAGCCAGGAACTCTGCGAGATAAACTGGTGTGAAGTCAGGCAATCGGAGCGCAAAAGACCAATTAAGCTGATGAGAAAAAATACCTACTCCAGCCTTCTGAAGATTTTGCGTTGCGTCCGTCGAAATTACTACGTATTTAGAAAAATGACTTAGATGGTCTTGAAGGAGGTCCTCCAGAACATGCTTTGGAAGTAACTTGGCATTTTTTGGAAAAATATTATCGAAAATTAATTCAACTGGCACCGAGCATTGGGTTTGGGGAGTTAAATGCCGGAGGGAAACGTGAAGATTTGATAACAGACACTCGACGAAAATGACTTGGGGTCTTTGATAACGAGACCACGGGCGCTGAAAGAAAGAAACTGGATGTTTGATGAAAACTGTCTGAGAACAGAAGAGGGGTGCGTCGTAAAGTTTTAACAATGTTTGCACAGTATGCTGGCGAAATCTAGCATCAAGTGGAATTATTCTAGCTTCCAAATAAAGCACGCTATTCGCTACACACCTAGGTAGCCCGAGACACAGCCGCAGTGCATGCCTTTCTAGCAATATAGGTGGTCTTAATTTCTACTCAGCACTTCCAGAAAACAGAACGCAGCCAAACTCCAGAATTGGGCGTACGTAAAGTTTGTATATCATAAGTGACGTATTCCTGCGCATCCCTGAATTCTTATTGCAAAACCGGCGGAGCAATCCTATGGCGCTTTCTGCTTTACGGGTGTTTGATTCTATTCGTTGCTGCCAATTTAAATTGTCCACGTAAACAATACCAAGAGATTTTAGCGCTGTTACTTGTGGAATCGGATCATTTCGATAATGCAGTGAAAGAAATACGGGAACGGATAGAGGGAATACAAGCAGAGCACATTTACTAACATTAAGTGAAAAAGACAGCCCGCCAAGCCATACCTCAAGCTCACTCAAATATGACTGCAAGATTTGATATAAACTATTGATATCTCGGGATGACGAGAAAAAAGCAATATCATCGGCGTAGACATAAAGAGGAACATTTTTATGAACGGGAATAGATGATAATAATATATTAAATAAAAGAGGTGACAGGACTGATCCTTGCGGAACACCTCTTGTTTGCTTATATGAGGCAGAAGTAATTCCCTCGTGGCAACAAAAGAATTGTCTCTCAAAGAGAAACTCCTGAACCCAAGATATAATGTACTTGGGAACCTCACAGTCCACTAATCTTGAAATTAATGTACTGTATTCCACACTATCGTAGGCTTTTGCGATATCTAACGTGACTAATGCAGAAAGCTCACCAGATACTTTTGCAAGGTGAATTCGGCTTTCCAAATCAACATGAGCCGACCATATAGAGCACCCCTGTCTAAATCCTACTTGCCTTGGTGAAAGAATGTCCTGACGAGCGATGAATTCACTGAGCCTTCTATGAAGAATTCTTTCAATATTTTTAACTAGGTTTGAAGTAAGCGAAATTGGCCGAATGTTATCCAGGACATATCCTAGGCTTGGATTTTTTCGCAGCAACATAACTTTAGCAACTTTCCATGCGCTTGGAATCCATGTGTGCTGTAAGGAGCAGTTAACAATATTCAAAAATTCCTCGGGATGGGAATTAAATATCAATTTAATCATAGAGTTTGTAATCTGATCTGGACCGGGAGCTGCTTGCTTTACAGTTAGTATGACATCTGCCAGTTCAGCCATAGTGACTTCCCGAAAGTCCGAGGTTGCGCTTTTGAATGTCACAGGTCTCAAGCATGACGAAGCGAAACGCGCTTCAAGTCCTTTCGTGATGCCCTTTAACAAATCTGTTGTCTTTTAGGAGACCGCACTACTGAATGCGATAATGCTGGTACGTTCGTCGATTTTTTGTTCCGTAGAAACCTGTACAGGGCCGATCTTTTATCGGGTTTTGATAAACGCGATTGTAAGTCAGAATTGTGTTTATCTTTAGCTATTGCAACTGTACGTTTAAACAGCGCTGCATGGAATTTATAGTCAACCCAATTTTTCGGAGTATGGTTGTGGCGTAAACGTTTCCAAGCAGCCTTACGTCGCCTATACGCAAGCGTACAATCTTCATTCCACCAAGCTGAATTTGACGGTGTGCTGCCGTACTTAACAGAAAACTCTGCCGGCTGGATAGAGTCACTTAGACACGCTACGACTGAAGCAGCTCGTTGCTGTCCGACGCGTCCTCTCAATGACGAGAGCGTGGAGTTTAAAACAGTTTTATAAATTTTATAGTTGGTGAACCGTTGTTGCCGGATAGCAGAGGTAAGTTGTGGTAGCATTATTTCATAGGTAATTGGTACATGATCACTACTCGTCCCATTATCAAACGTTTCCCACGATGAAATCATAAACTGGCCACAAGAAAATGTTAGGTCTAATGTTGATGAGCTTATCCCGCGTAGAAAGGTAACTTGTCCAGAGTAATGGCAGCAAAAATTATTATCCTGCAACCAATTCCACAATTTTTTGCCACAGCCATCTGTTTTAAGCCCCCAAGAAGTGTGATGCGATTTAAAATCCCCAGCCAATAAAATTGAATTTGACGAAGAATTCTTGATAACACAATCTAGGTGATCTGTGCGTCTTACTCCATTTGGAAAGTACGCATAATCACTGTAATCCTGTTGGAGTTAGGTATCAAACAATCTATTCCTATCAATTCCCAATCCGGACAAATATGTTCAAAAGTTACAGAAACATGATGACACTTTTTTGAAGATATTAGAACCAATAACCCACCTCCTCTACCTGGCCGATCCAGTCTAAATGTTCGAAAATATTTCAGAGTAAATGTTTGGTTTACTGAAAGCCAAGACTTTTGAAGTAAAATTATACTAGGATTTGTTTGCTGTATGAAATAAGATCTATGTAAGCGGAAGATACGGAGCGACAATTCCACTGAAGAACTTTTACTGGCGCTATGATGGACTTAATATAGTTGACTCTACTGCAGAACGCAAAACGTCCTGCTCATTTTTGGTATCAGTAATAACTTTTTTTTGGTTTTGACATTGGCAAATTGGTTGGAGACAATGGAGCATTGCGTCGTTTATGAGTGATATTACCAAGCCTCATGTCACCAAACGACCCACTGGGCCCCACAGGGGTCGGCGACTGAGTGCTGACGAGCGTTTGAGGGGTAACATCTTGACGCCGATTATTTTGTTCATTGTCGAGGTGGTCAGCTTCACCCTGGACCGTGACAGTGTGTGCAGCGAAGGAGGGAATAAGGCTGTTTAACCTGGCGGCGAGCATCTCGGTCAGACCTCCAGCAAAGGTGTTGAAAAGCCGTTCCATAATCATCGGCATGGCCTTATCTATCGCTGCCGACACTGCGGAAGCGACCGTCGCTTCAATTGACCCATATTGGCGTGACGTAGCAGCAGCGTACCCCACTTCGCACTCTTTAATGAAGGAAGTTGCCTCAGACCGAGAACAACGGCGTTTCTCTGTTATATCTAGAATTTGTGTTTCACGTTCTCGAGCAGGGCAGCTATTGTCCGTGGCTGTGTGTGCTCCATCACATAGGCAACACCTGCAGTTGTCTTCCTGACAATTTGATACGGCATGTGCCCCACCGCAATTCGCACATCTCAATGAGGACCTGCAAGCATTAGCGCTATGTCCAAATCGCCAGCAGTTACGGCATTGCAGTGGGCGAGGTGTCAATGCCTCTACACGGAATAGATAAGGCCAGGCCTTCAGCTCAGAGGGGCGTGTGAGACCAGCAAAGGTAACGATGACGCTTTCAGTAGGGACTCGCGTATCACCTACAGGTCTGGTGCATCAGTAGACAGATGTCACGCCAGCCGGAGAGACCATCTTTAAGAATGCTTCAGGACTAATGTTAGTTGGAACACCACGAACAATGCCCTTCACGCAAGCAAAATGAGGGGGGATAAAAGCGCGAACAGCAATGAACGCAAATCTCGTGGCGGCCAGTAAGTCTGTTAAGCATTGAATATTTGAAGATCTGCATAGTATGCCAGTCTTGCCGAAACGCCTCACCTCCGAGATGTCCAGAAAATGACCGCTTATGTTGCGAAGTTCTTCTTAAAACACCTCCGTTTCACTCAACCGAATGGTTCCGCCATCAGTGGGCACAAGCGCGACAGGCAAACTGCTTACGCCGTTCTTGAAGAAACACTCCAGTGTTACCGATTCAGCAGGGCGACTGGCCGACCAGGGCGAGCCCTGACCGGGGCCGGAGACCGGCATTGATGGCTCCTGAAAAATCAGCAAAAAGGAAAGTCTACCGCTAATAAAGAACCAAAGGTGATGAGTGTGGCCAATCCTATTGTTTTTCTCTGTACGCGCATCTCTGTCCTCTTCTGAACAGCGGCACATACAAGCATGCCAGCATCTGTGGAAATAATAGTTTCTTGTACTAGTGGCAATATTATGCACAACAAAACGGATTAGATGCTGGTCATTGCTGCTAGATGTCGATAGGTGGAGTTATTGAAGTAGAAAGAGGGCATTTGTAATAATAGGTTCTAACGAAAAGAGAGACATGATGATAATATTAATTGTAATATTCACTCAGGTTCTACGCCCCGAAACTACGCTATAACTATGAGGCAGACCGGTGGGGATGTTTTTTTTTTCTTTTGTAATTCTTTTGTTCATTAACGTGCATCTAAGTATAGCTATGCACCGGCATCTGGCATTTTCACCTCAGTTGCAAATGCGACTGCCCCGTCCACACTCAATACCGAAATTCTTCAGCTTAGGCAGGTGTTCTGTTACGATTCTAGCACGCCCAATATAGTCTGGTGGGTGTGTCAAGATACGAACGATCTTATAACAACACTGCCCTGTTTTATTGTACGTCTTACATCGCTTCCTATCACGTACGTGAAATTATCTCGAGCTTCACCTAGCATCAACCCTGTTTTGCAAAACGCAATTTCATGTAAGTGTGCCAGGTTGGAGAAAGGAGAACATTCAGAAAATGAGGAAATGAAAACAGCCAAAAGTAGCCGATTTGAGCCAAAGGCCGCAAAACTATAGCCTAAAGAAACACGCGTGCACGTTAATTTCGCTTGCACATTTCTACTAAATTGGCGAAATCAAAAGCTCTGCGATGAAAATGCAAATATATGCAGCATGAATTGTTCGAAATCACAGTTTTCTTATTCTAGCGAGAACTGTCAATTTTACCAATCGTTTCGTACCTAATGACGTAGTGCTCTCGCTTTTTCAAAGAATGACTCCCTGCACACCCGTCTTGGAGAACCTTTTTTGAAATGAGTAGAAGTCGCGACAAGAAAAAATTGAGTCTGCAGCTTAATGAGAGCACTAAAAATCACAGTTGCTGGCATTCAAGCATACATTGTAGCCACTTTCAGAATATTTTCTTCTGTGGTCAATCCACAGTCGCATTTTCTACCTAGAAATAAAAAATTGTATAGGCAGTTCATCTGATGTCACAGAAAAATCGATTGGAGGGCGAGTTAATCGGTACAGGATTTTGGAGTAAGCACTGGAAAAAACATAACACAAGAGGTGAAGATGGCGGCGAAATCACTGCGAAACAATTATTGTTATTGAGCGATATTGTTACCTATTTTGTCTCTAGTGAGCTGGCTTTTCAGAGCTAGCCTAAAATATCGGATAGCCGATTTTCAATGTCAACGAGTGCACAGTGCCAAAGTACGTGCAACGCTTTCGATTTCTGTTCACTTTCAAGTTTGATTTTAAGTCGCCTTAAGCAATTGATGATCTCCACAGTGATTCCATGTGTAACAGCTCTCGCTGAGACAAAGCAGAGCATTCATAACAATTTGTTTTAGTGTGGGCGACGATTCAGACTCGGAGGTTACAATCGTTAACTTTTTTATATTAATGTTAATATCACCACTATTGAGCCCTGCGCGTGATTGTGTCACCGTGCAATAATTTACACTAAAGTTCATCTTCTGCGTAATCGAAGTGAAACGTTCTGTTTTCGGAGTTATAAGCGCACTTGTGCTCTCATTTGTTACTCTAAGCGTCCATCCTATTGTTTCTAATAGAAGTTCTTTCTAATAGAAGTTGTTTTATAGATATTGTTTCTAACAATTCTAAGCGTCCGTCCCATTGTTTCCAATAGATGTGCAGTTTTGTCAATCTTTCCACACACTCCCACTTGCCGACCTCACCCAAGCGTCGGTGTCACTCATACCATCCTGAATTCTGGAACACCCCTGTTTCACCTGGATGTATATCCGCGTTACCCGCTTAGCCCCGGGAATAATCACGGCAGGCCCAAGCGAAGATACGGTGAGCGTTGCGTCTCGCACTCATCTGGCAGTGGGGTTAACTCCAACATACCGCGAGCAGGTGGACGCGGCTGGAGTGAGACGCTGTGCGGACGTCTTTCGCATGAGCTCGGGGCCGGTGACCGACTATCGACGGACGCGTTTTGTTCTGGACTTGCTGTCAGTGGGCTCGTCTGCAGGAGGTTGCCCTGTACCTACGGACACCACTCGTTTAGGCAAGTTTGTCCCCGTTTTCGGAGTTTCCGAGATTTTCCTATCAACCCCGTGGTGGCAAGGCTAGGCCTATCTCCTAGGCCAAGCCTGGGCCGGGCCGCCGGGCGTCTGGCTTGTGCCTGGTGACCGTGGACCTTGTTGGGCTGAAGATGGAATACTACGTCGAAGGGGAGACTATAACGCCTGAAGATTTTGAAGCGGGAGAGTGGGCTCCAGTGCTGAAGGCACGGACCGATTTAAGAAGACTCAGCATGGAGACAACGCCAAGAGTAAGCCTTGCGACACGGAGGCCGGTAGCGTCGAGCGCAAAACGCACGGAGTGCAACAACTCAAGCGGGGGAAAGCGCCGGTGTGGAAGAAACGCAGACCATTTTTCAAGTTGCCAACCACAGATTTCAAGGTTGTGTATCGGCCCTAGAACTGGGATTTGAGTGTTGTGACACCGAGAGAACTCGAATGTGCACTGAAAGCAGCAGCGCATCTAGCGAGTGCGATTTCCGCGGAAAAAGAAATTGTGCGGGTTAATGGCACAAACAACATCTTGACGATGAGCACACCGTGCATAAATCGCAGTGTGGCTAATGCGACTGTGAAGACGCTCAAGCTGGGTGATCGTGGCCAGCTGGTTTCGGAATTCGTGGCGCCGTTGGAGAACTCCGTGCGGGGAGTGATTTACAATGCTTATGATGGATCCGCAGTGGAAGAACTTCGAGCGGGATTCCTGAAGAAGAATCAAGGCATTGACATTCTGGACTCGAGACCTCTGGGAAAGTTAAAGGCGATTCGGATTACGTTCGGGGGAAAACGCATACCCTGGCAGATTACTTACTGGAACTGTCTGTGCGCTGTGATCCCGTATAGAACTTTAGTCTAGACCTCCTACATCTGCAGAGGAGTTGGACATCGAGCGGATGTTTGCTATCATCTGAAGAGTAACCTATGTCACCGTTGCGGGAAGCACCATCTTGCCCTGCCAGAAGGAGAGCCACCAACGTGCACGCCGGACTGCATCGTGTGCCATGGTGCGCATCACACAGGGAGCCGGAACTGCAAGTTTTGCCT
The DNA here is from genome assembly GCA_013436015.1 of Rhipicephalus annulatus. Taxonomy (NCBI): domain Eukaryota; kingdom Metazoa; phylum Arthropoda; class Arachnida; order Ixodida; family Ixodidae; genus Rhipicephalus; species Rhipicephalus annulatus. The sequence goes on along the minus strand of WOVY01005222.1, from coordinate 106,515 downwards.
GGCTCGCAAGCCACCGGAAGGCCGGCAGCAGAGCATCGAAAGAGAGAGCGAAGCTGGCTACGATGAGCGGTCCTCGAGGGTCACGGAGCGCTCACCGAGGGATAAAGAAGGCTTAAGCAAAAGCAGAGACCGGTCGAGTTTCTTCCCGCCATTGCCACGGCGCGGGGGCGGCCAAGATGGTGGACGAGTATCCAGTCCCAACAGCTACGCACGCGACACCAACAAAAAGGTGAGCTTGTCAGGCACGGCCTCCCAGAACGAAACCACGCGAGACAGGGAGTTAGCAGCGCTGGTTCAGCGACAGTGAGATTTGATTAAAATAATGGAAAACAGAATTGCAGAGATGGAACGCGCACTCAGAAACGACCAACGGCAGGGGACCCAGGCACCACAGTGCAAGGCCTTCAGAAAGCGACGCAAGAGGCGTCTGCTCGCGTACAGGAGAGTGCAGCTATGGAAGTGGAGAATCGGGGGACAGTGAAGAGACCACTGCCGGGGGATGAGGAAGCTAACGCAAAACGATTAGCCGAAACGTCACCAGTAGACATGCCACAGCCTGTTTTTAGGGTCACTAGTCTTAAGTCAGATGTAGCAACACTTGCGGATAAAGTAGGCAAACAAAGGAAAAGACAGGATAGGTTGGAGGCTCGAGTCGAAAAGATTGCAGCCAGATTAGACACAATAGAGGAGCGTCTCGGTATGCTCTCCACTGAATTTAGGGATTCCCAAACCCAGGTCATGGGCATGTTTCAGCAGCTTCATACTCTATTGGAGGCAAGACTGTCTCCCGTGGGTGGCGAAGTACCATTAGTCAACCTGGTGCCTCATCATGGCGCCTCGCCAGCAAATTGAGGTTTGGCAGTGGAACTGCAGGGGCGTTCGTCAAAATCGGGGTAACCTGCAGTTGCACGCACAAAATCTGGACAGTAAACCAGACATGATAGCCTTACAGGAGGCTAGTGGTTCCGTAAAATTACTCGGAGTTAAGGCATTTACAGCACCAGGAATTGACTTAAGGGGCGTATCACGCGTCTTCACAGCCGTGCTAGTCCATCGCAACATCACTGCCATTCAGCATTCCGTAGATATCAGCAGGGAAGATTATGTCCTGATAGAGATTTCGCCTAAACGAAAGTATGAAAATAGTCTGTTTTTACCTAATGTGTATTGTTCTCCAAAAGATAAAGGATTGGGCTTGCCACAACTCCTGATTCAAACTCAATGGTTAGCAGCTCGCGCTCCGCTTATAGTGGTAGGATATTTCAATGCGCCTCACCCGGAGTGGGGTTATATTAGAGCCAGTCCAAAGGGCAATCGGCTTTGGCAATGTCCCGGAATTCGCGATAGACGCTGTTAAACAATCCGCAAGATCATACGAGGATAGGCAACAGCATAAGCATGGATACCTCTCCAGATCTTACGTTTTTTAGAGGCATCATTAATGCAAAGTGGATCAACACGGGGCAAGCCCTAGGAAGTGATAACTATATCCTTTCCACGACGTTTAGCGCTGCGAAGCATAAAGGCAAAGTGAGGGGGCATAGAATTACAGATTGGGACCGATTTAGGAAAAAACAGAGCAGACATTGTGAACAGGAAAAGTAGTGACCTGTATGCTTGGGTATAGCCGCTCAAGGAGGATGTATATAATACCACGGTAGAAGTGCCAGTCGAGCAGGAGGAGTTTACCGCTGACTCGGGACTATTACGCATGTGGGAAGCGCACGCGAGTCTTTTGAGAAGGTGGAAGAAGCAAAAACATAATGGCGTCCTTCGCTGGACTGCCAAGTTAGAACGTAAAATCAAAAATTATACAGTTGAGTTGCAAGCAAAGCAGTGGGGCCAGATTTGTGATCGTATGAATGGACAGTTTGGATGCAAAAAGACATGGCAGCTGTTAAAGCATCCTTTTGATCCGGCAGCAACAAAATCGGCGCAACGGGGACAAATGACTCGGTTAATGCACCAATGTGAAGGCACAATTGGAGAGTTCATACAGGAACTCTGGAATCGGGACATAACTGATGGAGTAGACGGTTGCTTACCACATTACTCCGGGGTGCAAAACTCAGAACTAGATGAAGAGTTAACAATTGCGGAGGTGAAGTTTGCCAAGGGGCAGCTGCGTACTACGTCTGCCACAGGCCCGCATGAGGTTACTAATAAAATGCGGAGAAACCTAGATTTCAAATCAGTCGGGGCGATCACTGACTTGATAAATGAGTTTTAGGTGGCCGGGGAGATCCCAGCACAATGGAAGCATGCTAAGATTATATTTTTCCGAAGCCAGACAAGAAACTCTGTTTGGAAAACCTGCGCCCCATATCGCTGACATCATGCGTGGGCAAATTGATGGAGCACATGGTTTTTAACAGGCTTCAGAATTATGCAGAGGACAAGGACATCTTTCCCCCAACTATGATAGGTTTCAGGGCCGATTTGTCCACACAGGATGTCATGATACAGTTGAAACATGATGTAGTCGATCCCGGGCATGGCACGGGCACCAAAGCTGTATTTGGGCTTGACCTGAATAAGGCTTTCGACAATGTTCCGCATGAGGCAATGTTGAATAACCTATCGGAAATTGGCCCAGGGGTCAGGGCATTTCGCGACATCTGATCATTCCAGGAGAGCCGAACCCCAGAAATTGCAATAGGAGATATCAAATCGGACTCATTCGATTGGGAGGCCAAAGGACGCCGCAGGGTTCAGTTTTGTCGCCGTTCCTAGTTAAGATCGCCCGGAACTCAAGCACACATTTTGTGCAGATGATATTACTCTATGGGTAACCAGGGGTAGTGACGCGAATCTGGAAGAAACACTACAACAGGCAGTTAATATTGTCGAAGAGTTGGCAGGGGAGGCAGGGACTTTTGTGCTCTCAGCCCAAGTACGAGCTCTTTGTGGTTCGGGACAAACCCAGAGGGCTACATGCAAGACACTATATTCCGCTACCGCCGTTATAGGTACAGGTAGGGGGCAGGCCGGTAGCTGAAGCTCAAACAATTAGAATTCTCTGCCTATATCTGGAAACTAACAGGAAGAATAGGGCTGGCCCTTGAAAAACTTAAGACCACGGTCAATGCTACTGCCAGGCTAGTCAGAAGAATCACTAATCGTAAGATCGGGGGTAAAGAAAAAGAACTCTGTAAGCTGGTACAGGCGTTTGTGCTCAGCAGGAATTACTTACGCGACACCTTATATGAAATTGGATGCTGCAGAAAAAGGCAAGGTCGAGGCTAATATTATTCGGCCAGCTTACAAGGCAGCGCATTGGTTGCCTAACAACGAGCCCACAGAAATGCTGTTATAATTAGGGGTACACAACACCCTGGAGGAATTATGGGAGGTGCGTCTGGTGATGCACCTCCCAAAGCGGGCAGGATCATATAGGAAGGGCATTGGCATTGGAGCGGAGGCTCCCACTGGGGACACTAAAATTCAGGTGTGGCGAGAGTTACATAAGGCCCTGTACACAAAACCTTTGGCCAAAATTATGCATCCGATTCACTATACGCAGCGCAGGCAGACAAGAGCCAGAGCTTTACACGTTTAGTACGGCGAGTACAAAGCGGCAGTCTATACAGATGTTGCGAATATAAGGACAAAGACGCTTTTGTGGTTGTGGTGGTGGACAGGCGGAGGCGCTTGGTCGCCTCTGAATCGGTCAAAACCTGTTCCTCGGAAACTGCAGAGGAAGCGGCAATAGCGCTAGCTATAACTGATTCGCAGTCGGATTTGATTTTCAGTGATTCAAAGACAGCCATCCGAAATCTAGCGAGGGGCAGAATATAGGCGACCGCCGCATGATTTCTGCATGGAGCCACGGGACGAGAAATTAGAGAAATAGAAATTGTCTGGGTACCAGCACACTCTGGGAACCCTGTTAACGAGGCGGCTCACCTGAATGCTCGAGGTTTCGTCAGCCGGGGGTTAGGTGAGCCGCCAATTCTGGGGAGGTCCATATAATACTCTATCCATGGATTTGCATAGCTTTTTACCATTGTTTAAACAAATGACCACATAACCACCTTTCAGTGGATTTCTGTGCACTGCGGCATAATGGGAAATGAAAACGCAGACACTGAATCTAAAACGAAGCTTAGCCAGTGGTCCTCAAATACGCATTCTGTTTTCATGGCCATACGAGAACGTCGTGCTTCGGTGCATAGTGCAGAATTTCACGTTTGAGCACCTGACTAAAAAGGAATGACGATTCTGGCGATTCCACAAATAGAAAGCGGAAACGAGATTCCCCATGCCTCATAAATCAAAACAAAACATCAGAAGTTTAATTCACAGGATTTGTCTTAGTGTGGGTTTCACAAGATATTATGGCGATATTATCTGCTGTAGTGACGCCAGTCCTGATTGTGAGCATTGTGAAGTACCAGGAACGTTATGGAACATACTTGGTACCTGCCTCGCTTACGCACATAAAGGTAAGTAATTTATATCTTCTGCTTAGGTATTGTATAACAGGCCATCAGCTGTTCTGAGCATGATTCCAACAGTGCCACGGGGACCGTAAAGGCGGTCATAGCTTTTTGCAAGCCCTTGAACTGGATGCGAGTGTGTAGCACTGCATCAGCCTGACGGGAACTATACATACTTACAATGGTTACCTCCTCGTCGTCATCCATTACTCTTTTATATGTGAAGCAGTTTAGGGTTCCAGCCCCATCCGGTGTGTGGCCAGACCCCATTTACTACGCATGTTCATCCGCTTCCCCTCTGTGGCCTAGCAACGCGGACGCATCCGCGAACCTGCGTTCCCCCCCCCTCCCCCCGCTCACTCCCCTGGGAATGTTCCCTGTTGCGTAGGGATGGATGTGGAGAATACAAGAACCTTAGGGAGGGGGGGGAATGTACTAGTGATGTAATTCTTAATGTGAATGAATGTAGGTCACACATTCGAGTTCAATAGGGTAGATAAACAGCTGTCTGGTCAGCTCAAATTTTCATGCTTTCGACTTAGCAGTCATTCCTTATTATTTATCTTTTTTATTTTATTATCTTAATTTTATTTTGTTTAAATATTTTGCCACCTGGTGTCTATATGTTTGTTAATTTTTCTTTTCCCTTCGCACATTTCAATGAGAGGTCGGCAATCATTAGTACAGTTAACCTTCATAGGCTTACAACAACTTTTCTTGGTCGATCTCCACGAGTGGGTATTTGCCAGACTTGACAGGCCACAAACAAATAAGCTAAATTCCGACGCCAATTTCGGTGATGTTAGTAGAGCATAAAGGCCTTTCCACACATACGCGGTTCAAAGTATGACACCGCTCTAGAGTTTCATCAATAAAATCCTTCTCAAACGTAATTAATGCTTCACTCCTACTCAGGTTTTACGTTCATGGAGATAAAATACCCTTCCCTAAATTTCTCGGCTCCTCCCTAGTTTTGGTTGGTTCGCCTCTCCGCTCTTGCTTTATTACATGTTTTTTTGTCTCCTTTGTAACGGTGTGGTTCCTTCTTGGGCCCGTACAGGCGTCATGTTGATACTTTTGAAAGCTTAAGAAAGGAGGGGAGAAGTCAGTGTGTTGTCGACGAAGTCGACGAATACGAAGTTACAAGCTTGTGTACCCGCAAAGCTTTTGCAGTAGAAAAATTTAGATTTGATTACGCGAATGCAGATAATCAACCATCAAGCAATGAATAAAATGCCGAATATAGGCACAGTGTCTATCAGTACACTGTTCATGTTTTAGAAGCCTCTGCTTTAGCGAAGTTTGCTACCACAATATTGTCTGTCTACGCAACAAAGCACCGCTACTTGCGGTGATCTCTTGCACAACAAAAAAGGACAGCCGAACACTTTGCAGACAAAATTTCCAATTATTTTGTGGAGACAGTTACGACAGCCGTCTTTGGAGAAGTGCACCTTGAACGCGGAACTACAGCTAATCTGATGGAATTAGAAGACGCATCGCTTGTTCGAATCTTTGCACTGCAATTTCTTTCAACCACTTCACAGAGACGAAGTGCAGAAGCCTTGTCGTTGGCCGGAAAAAAAATCTCGGCCATTTTACTTGCCGTTTTGTTTGCCTTCTACCCGCCGTGTAATGTGGCGTGAGCTCGGCTTGTTTGATCCCTTTACTTGTGGACAAAACTTTAGTGGCCGAGTGTTTCCTCTTTTCTTAATATTTATTCTCTGGGTACAAATAAGTTTTCAGCGACTGTACTTCGATGTTTTTGACCCCTGGATACACGTCCATCAAATCAACACAATTACGTTGGTCATTCCAGCTGAAGAGAGGCTTTCGCGGCATCTGTTTTTTTTTTTTGCCAAGCACATCGTGCTCTACACCAACTACGTCCCATGCTTTCTCGTTTTACTTGATACTTTCATACTAAGTTCCACTAAAAAAACTGCCTCATGTTTACTGCGCAGTTGTGAACTTTTGAGGCCCTTACTTCTAGTTATAAAAGTATCTCTTTCTTCTGCAAATAGAGATACTATCACTCCTTATACATGATTTGCTGTTTATTGCCAAAACGTGGCTTAAAAACAAGGTAATCAATCATTACTTCCCCGTTCGTTCTTTTCCTGACCAAAGTATGGCTGCCGCAATTGTAACTGCGCCAGCGACCCATACAAAGAGATTCAAGAATAACCTTTTATAGTTTTAATAAATTATACATTAGACACATGAAAAGATGGCTTGAGCTGGAATGGGAAAAAAAGTTTTGTATACACGTACATTACAACAGTTCGAATGCAACGAAAAATTCGCCTAAAGCTCACTTGCGTACATCTCCGGGTAGAACATTGCAATAATCAATCTTCAGAGAGAAAAATGGCAAAAGAATATTTCTGAACAGTAATCATAATGAGCAATATTTAGAGCATCATAATTTAGAGCTAAGTTGAAACGCAGTCCTGTCAGGAGTAAAAATGAGCACTAGGATGGTTAAGTTGGATTTTTCGTGTAATCTAAATGGGGACGTTCTTTTAAAAGTATCAAATTGTTGTTTTAGACGCATCAAGAAGAGGACAAAAACTGTGATAATGACGGTAGATAAGCCTACAAGTGTTGTTTTAGGCGGATGTACAAGAGCCGTGTTCAACGATCCTGTATTCTTGTTTTTATTAGGGTTTCATATAGTGGTTAGCCAGTTCTACATAGTTGATAGGAAGCAATGGCAGATAGTGAAGATGGAATGGCTTTATCATGTTATATTCATTAGTGATAAGATGCCTTTTTTTCAGCACTGCAGTTTGGCTCCCGTAGAATAGCGTGCCTGTCTAGGCTATGTAAGCGCAGAGTATGGTAAGACATCGCGTTCTCGATTGGGCAGAATAAGTGACTCTTTAGATATGCTCAGTCTATCGAGTGATAAGCGTTTTTGTTTTGATATAGTTTATTATTTTCTCGCAGCTTGAGCGACCCACGCGTGATTACGACAGAGAATGGCGTCTCTTACGACCATTAGGACGGGGAACTCTTCGAAGATAGCAGCTTCTTCCGAGAAGCTGCCTTAATAATAGGCGCTGGCCCAATTTGTTTTATTGTGAACGCCTATATCACAATTGCGCGTGCATACAGAATTTAACAGGCTTTCTGAACGAGGAAAAGTGCTTCCTTCGAACGACCATGAATAATTAGTTACTGCGTGACAACTTGGCTCTTCGCCAAAGTACGTGTATGGATATGATGGCAGCGTCGTTTACCTTGCATGAATATTGCGTCTTCTCCATAACGCGGGACTCTGCAGCGAGTAAGGCTTGGTTGGTAGGTTTCTAGCGTTCATAGCATAGAATACTACAGATGCCTTTGTTTTCTTCGCTTGTCGAATCTGTAAGGAGAGCATGTGGAGGAGTAAAGCCAGCAGCGCCTACTCATTTTACGTGCAAATCACCTGGCGAAATTTACATCGTCATGCGCTTAGGCACATAGACGGGACACTTAACAGAAACGTTAAACCAGCATAGATATGTAAATTGTCTTTCTAGAACTCCATTGTCATTATTTTGCTGTCATGGAGATTGAATAGAAGCGAAAGAAATGATCAAAGCTTCATTTCATATTTCGCGCCGGAACTTGAACACGTAGACGTCAGTTCCACGTCACGAACTTCAGAGGTTTTTAGATGCGGAAGCATCTTATACTCGCGCCTTGTAGTGCGCCGTCCGCGCCGTCCGCACCACTTCTCGAACATTCGACAGCTGACGCGCGCGCATGCGCCGTCGCACCGTCGCCCACCATCCGTGCCGCGCGCGCTTCTCCTTCGAGAACATTCAACAGCTGACAGCGCATGCGCCGTCGCGCTGTATATATACTCAAGGTCGGCGCTCGCTCGCTCAGTTGCCGCTCGTCGGTTGGTTTGTACGGCGCGTCGACGTCCAAGGTCGCGGTGAAATGAATTCCAACGAATCCACAAACACAATGATCGACGTCCCTTCAACCAGCGCCGCCCTTTCGCATACGTGTGTACGTGTTCACTCATTTAACACCCCCTCCTACAACCACGTTAACCAATTTAGCCATCGACCCAAGTAAGTCGCAATTTAACACCCCATTTCACAACCACGTTAACCAATTTAGCCATCGACCCAAGTAAGTCGCACTTTAACACCCCGTTAACCAATTATATGCTCCGCATCCTCCTTAGTGTTCCCCCGAGGGAAGCTGCGGGCAATTTTTTTGTGTATTTGGCGGCATCAGTTTCATGAAGTCTTCAGAAACTTTTTGGGTAAAGGTTTTGGTCTCCCCTGACCACAACGTAGATAATTTTACCAATGAATGATCAGGTTGGAAGGAAGCTAGGTAGGTAGGAACAGAACAGCGCCTGGAGAGTGCACTTTAAGATGTAAAATAGTACATCTACTTAGGAAAGGTGGTAACCGTAGAGCCGAATCATGTGATTCAAGAAACTAGAAGAATAAAGGACATTCGGCAAGTATTCTCACATCATGAATGGTGGATTGCTATTATTGCGCAGGAGGAAGGTGCCTAATAACTGCATCTTACTGCTACTTGCTCATGGAACAGAAACATGAAGTATCACAAAGAGTGTTCAACTCAAGTCGAGGATGACGCAGTGAGAGCTGGAAAGGAAAATGAGAAGTGTAACTCTAAGGGACCGAAAGAAAGCAGAGTGAGTTGAGGAAGAAACGGATGTCAATAACACCATAGTCAAAATCAAGAATAAGAAACGGTCATGGATGCGGCACGTAGCGCGACGGAAAGATAACGGCTAGTCATTAAGGATCACAACTGAATTCTAAGAGAAGACAAGAGGGCGAGGGGGAGACAGAAAGTTAAGTGGAAAGATGAGATTAGGAAGTCTGCGGGTAGAATATGGTAGCAGCAAGCACAGAGCCTAGCTGACTGGCGGAATGATGCCTTTCTCCTGCAGTGGACGTAGTCAGGCTAATGATGATGATGATCAAGTAGTCTCAAATAGGCACCTCGAAAATCTATCACACCACGAACTGTTGCGGAAACTTTTAAGCAACATGACCGCATCTTTCTTTTGCTTAAGTGCATTTTCCTGCTTGCGAGCGTCTTCTCACTGTAAGAGTGGCGCTTCCGGAAATATGAAATCCATAATTTCTCAAGCGCAGAAAGTCCGTTTTTATTCATGACTTTTAAAATTTCTAATGTTCAGCATAAGCCATAATGTGGTGATTATGGGCCACCGAGTTATAGCACACATCAAGTTTGCAGCAGCGACCGGTTTTGAAGAATGTAAGCGGCTAAAGACGGCATCTCGACGAGGAACTTTGCGTTTCTTCAAGGTCGCTACGTATTGACATGATCGGCCCACCTTCGGTCAACCAACGATAACATTGTTGCTTCTTCGAAGGTGGGCCGATAATGGAGGCAGTGCAAAGCCTTGTTGATTGCAGAAATTTTTCGGGATGGGTGCGGGGGAGGCTCAATACATAGATTATAAAAAAGAAGATGATTTTCTTTTTCGAGTCTTATCAGGCGTATGCCAATGAGAAGGCCCCTCAGATTTTGTTTTGCGAGAACATAAAAATGCACGTGCATCATTCTGAGTGATGTGTCACTTGTGAAAAGAGGCAATCATCAGATACATGAAACGAGATGGATTTATGCACAAGTATACTTCCTAACCGGTCGATTCCTATGCGTACACCTGGTATAGTTCTGTGTGTGGACAGGTTATAATTCCTGCCAAAGTTCATAACGAGCCTAAAAGCCGGTGCCGTGGGCTTCCGGAGACCACTACGTAGTATAGTGTAAACTAATTGTTTAAATGCTTCCATAAAAACATCCGCACGCTATAAATTTTCACAAAATCAAATTTTCTCACTACTTCTATAGTCGCGCTACTGCTATGTTCTGAAGTTACAGATGTTACCCGGCATTACCAAATTGAATATCTGAGACCTACTGGCCACCCTCATATACTCTGTTGGCTAACACGCAAGGTGAAGATTTTCGGTGATTGTACATGGGCAGGATATATGAGATATGGCTTACCACTCTTTCGCAGATCAAATTTCGAGTAGCTTACAACGTAGCAATGAATATATGTCCAGCCCAGAAAGATTATCCCACGGAAAATCAATACGCGTATCTGTACGTGCTCCAATGAAATTTTAAAACGAGAAATCTCCATCCCACGAGTTGCGGCTGAATACTTTGGGGAAATGTATTAGAAACTAAAAGAAAAAAATGGCAGCATATCCATGGAGTGGATGATGGAGAGTGGGGCGAACAATTCGTCCGTTTATTCATTCTTGCTTCCATCCGTCCATGCGTCCGTCAGTGTGACCGTCCATACGTCCATCAGCCCGTCCGTGCGTGCGTCTGTTCGTGCGTCCGTCCCTGAGTTCGTCCATGCAGCCGCCCCTGCGTCCGTTCATGCGTCCATCCATGCATCTGTCTATGTGTCCGTTCGTCCGTCTATTCAACACTCCAAGTACCACCATCTCGCATCTTTTCATCATATATTTACCATATAGAAGCACCACCACCCAGCGGACATTCCAAGGACTAAACGAGAGGTGGCACACGCACACTTTCTTACGGCTTGCGCTTCGGGTCCACTTCCCACCTTTAACCACCTCAAGTTCATGGTATATACTAGTTCACTGTATTCATGGCACTGCGGCCGAACGCTCGCTAAGCCTTTCGAAAACCAAGGAGGTTACGCCCAGCGAATATGACGGAGCAAACTTTTCAGTCAGATAGTGCTCAATGTACATGCCAATGGCTGCTAATGGGAAATGAGAGGCGGAGAATTCTGCTTTTAGTTTCTTACGGCTTGCGCTTCGTATCTACTTCCCATTTTTAACCACCTCGAGTTCATTCATGGTGTATACAAGTTCAATGTATTCATGGCACTGTGGCTCAACGCTCGCTAAACCTTTCTAAAGCTAAGGAGGCTACACCCAGCGAGTATAACGTAGCAACGCTTTCTTGTCAGGTAGTGCTCAATGTACATGCCACTGGCTGCTAATGGTGATCGCAGCCTGCGCGTTAACTAAAAGCCGAATGCTCCTGTCTCTCATTCCCCATTAGCAGCCATTGACATGTACATTGAGCACTATTTTTTATTGTTCAACAACGCACAAAAGAAGTCTCTCACCGGCACCACCTTAGAGGTCAAAATGTTATACTTGTTACATTCTACGGGGGATGAACGGGTGCCGTTATAAGGAGCTTTGCCCCTGAAATGTGTCGCAATCAAGTAGTTTTTCCGCAATCAGCATCATTACGATCACCTAGAGTATCCTTTTGATATCGAATGTTTGGTTGTAGGAAACTGTCACGAAGGCGGCTTTTGTGGGATCCCTCGAACCACCATGGTAGGACTTTCTGGAAGCTTTTTTTAAAATGCTAAAGAAGAGACAAAAAAATGGTGACTTTTTGTTTGTTAAATAATACTATGCGCGGTTTAACGTCCAAAAACCACCATATCATTATGACAGACGCCGTAGTGAAGGGCTCCAAAAATTTTGACCACCTGGAGTTTTTTGACATGCACCCAAATCTGAGCAAACGGGTCTTCATGCAGCATTTTCGCCTCAATTGAAAATGCAGCCGCCGCAGCCCGAATTCGATCCCGCGACGTGCGGGTCCGAAGCCGAGTGCCATAGCAACTTTCTGTTAGTCCGAACACACAAGAAGAGGTGATGAAAAATGCAGTTGACTGCCACATTCTTGTTAAAAACAATAACCAAATACAAAAATAATATTAAATGAAAGAGTATTCTAAGGTTTTAGACAGAAGTAAAGTAATAAGATGTGCGGAATTTACATACAGCTGCGTCCGATTTGAGAAATATAAAAACTCCGCTGACTACATCGCAACCTTTATATATAAAGGTAAAACATATTACACAAATACCATATGCACACCCCTAAAAGAGTTGAATACTGAAAATAAAAAGACAAAAAGGTTCACTTAGAGCAGTACTGAAGAGAAAGGCATGATATCAACTAGGATTCTCAATCGCCTGGCCCGCGGAAGTTTCTTTAGCGGCCCGCACCTGCATACAGATCGGGACGTTGTAACTTTGCGAAATGATACTCGGCTTAATTACTTGCCTGCTGTAATTAATAACGCCTAGTTTTCGTACGCACCACATACGTGCCCAGCTTCTGGCAGCCGCTTTTATGATAATACACCACATGGGACCACAATAAATGGACAAAGTATTGTGGAAAAGCATACACTTCACCTACATCACCGTAAGGCATTACGTAGGGGAGGTACGCATGAGCAATTTCATTGCACTGTTTTTAATTTATACAATAGATACAGCAAATACAACACTCAAGATACTTTAAGACAAAAAGACACGAATAATGTTGAGCTACAGAAATTACAAACAACTTCAGGGTGATACATTATTAAACATACAAATGCTCCGAGGCAACAAACCAATCTTATTTGCAGTGATATTGTTGTTTCAAAAAAATGATTCATTATCAGTTTCAATAATGATATAATCTGGTAGACGGTTTCATTCTTGTATTGTTTTTAGAAAAAAGTAACTACCGGACATTGGGTTTTGTAGGGTTATTCTAGTATGTTTCTTGAATGGTCTGGTCGATTTGATACGTATACGTTTGTGCGAATAGATAATCAAGAGGGTTAGTGGCGTTTTCATTGTAATAAATACAAGAAGGAATTCAAACCGCAGTTTCTCGCATGAAGTTTGAAGTGTTAGCGATCACTGATTGTTAAAAAATTTCTGGCGTAGACGTAGGCCACATTTTAGGCAACCTTATTTCATGGGGATGGTTGTTTCAATTATTTACACAGGCCATTAATGTATAGATGCGTGCGTTCTTCGATCGTTACTATGAAGGCTTCTTTAATGATTTTGTTCGCAGGCACTCATATGATATTTGATGTTGGTATTGTTTAAATATTCTGGTACATATAACATGAAAGCTGATGCATATGAAAACTTCGCATGTGTATAAGAATGTGTACCCAGAGTACAAAGCCCTCTGCAGGTTTGTCGCGCGATCACAATCCTTGTGTGACCACCTACCAAATGTGTGTGCGCTTGCACATGCATGCAGAGAGTGGTGCTTTCTTGATGGGGCTATACCAGTGTGGGCATGTAAAAGGCACAAAAAGCACTACTTTGTCGCACAACCCACTCCACAGCGGGCTTTTCTTGTTTAAGTGTCGTTCAACTACCCGCACCAGCCATTGAAGTGGTGACGTTACCGTGCGCAGGTGATGACCCCATAGGAGCGAGTCGAATCTTTCATTCGACGTTGCTTCTCTTAACCATCTGACCCTCCGGGATAAATCATCAACGAGAACCTCTCAAGTGCTAACTCCTCTCCGCGGTGAATGCGCATACTCCTCGTCTACAGACAGGGGAGGTCGCTGTCTGAGCAAAACTTTATGCTTCTTCCGCGTGTGGTATACAACTACTGGGTGCCTGAGGACCTCTTCTAGATTGGGACAAACGTGATGCTAGTAGCGTTTGCCTCCTTCATGCTATATTGTGGGCCGAAGTGCATAGCACACAGAGTGGGGGCTTTCTCTCAAACACTCGTTGTGTGCAGAATGCCACCCAATCAATCACAATCCAGTGCCCCATGCCACGAGTTTACTCCCGTGTCTTATGCTCTGCCGGAAAAGAAATGTAATAGTGTATTGACTAAGATAATATTCCTTTTCTCTGAATGCTTCGTTGGGTAACCGAAGGGTGCATGTCGTCCGTTCTAATGTATAGGTTTATATCCCGCATGTATATTGACAGTGCTCATAGTAGCAGCTTGCTTACACAGCGAGAACGTTGGACTGATTGCGTCAGCGAGAGTACGGTTTAATTAATGGTGGCATATGGCTCGTATGAAGACGTGAAGTTAATAGACAGCAGTTAATGAAATTAATATAGAGCTACAGAGTCACAGAGGCGTAAGCGGCAATCATTATTGTATTTGTATGGAACTGTTGCATCTTCTGTAACCATACAAAAATCTTGCTGGAAGTGTGGCGAAGCGTAAAAACATGTGCGAGGTCTGTGTGGAGGATTGATGTACAATAAATAGGAACTTCCATGAGATTACGAGCGATAACGAATAAAGAGCACAGCTGTGGCTACTATGTGTGTACAAAACGTGTGCATTCGACTGGCACCCTACCGACTAACAAGCGTATTTGATAGAAAAGAAGTATTTATAAAGTGTCATACCCTGTCTACAAAGTGTCTTCTGACGGGAAGAGTACCAGTCTTGGAAGAACGCTAACACCATCTTAATACATAGGAAAGGGGATAACAAGGACTTGAAGAATTACAGGCCGATCAGCTTGCTCTCTGTAGTATACAAGCTATTTACAAAGGTAATTGCTAACAGAGTAAAGAAAACATTGGAATCCAATCAACGGAAGGAACAAGCAGGATTTCGAACAGGCTACTCAACAATCGACCACATTCATACTATCAATCAGGTAATGGAGAAATGCTCAGAATATAACCAACCACTATACATAGCCTTCATAGATTACGAGAAGGCGTTTGATTCAGTAGAAATATCAGCCGTCATGCAGACACTGCGGAATCAGGGCGTCGATGAAGTATATGAGAACATCCTGGAAGAAATCTACAGGGGATAAACTGCTACCATAGTGCTTCATAAGGAAAGCAACAGAATACCAATCAAGAAGGGTGTAAGGCAGGAGGATACAATCTCCTCAATGCTATGTACAAGTGGTTTTCAGAAGCCTAAAATGGGAACAGTTAGGGATAATAGTTCATAGAGAGTACCTTAGTAACCTGCGCTTCGCCGATGACATTGCATTGCTGAGGAACTCAGTGGACGAATTCCAACTCATGATTACGGAGTCAGACAAGGAGAGCAGAAAGGTGGGTCTTAAAATGAATCTGCAGAAAACGAAAGTAATGTACAACAACCTCGGAAAAGAGCAGCGCTTCGAGATAGGTAATAGTCCACTTCAAGTTGTCAAAGACTATGTCTACTTAGGGCAGGTAATAACCGCCGACCGAACCACGAGATTGAAGTAAATAGAAGAATAAGAATGCGTTGGAGCACATTCGGGAAGCACTCTCAAATTATGACAGGTAGGTTGCCATTATCCCTCAAGAGGAAGGTATATAACAGCTGTATCTTGCAGGTATTTAGCGACGGAGCAGAAACCTGGAGACTTACAAGGAGGGTTCAGCTTAAATTGAGGACGACGCAGCGAGCAACGGAAAGAAAAATGGTAGGTGTAACCTTAAGAGACAAGAAGAGAGCAGAGTGGATTAGGGAACATATGGGGGTTAAGGATACTATAGTTGAAATCAAATAGAGGAAATGGACATGGGCCGGGCATGTAGCACGTAGACAGGATAACCGCTCGTTATTAAAGGTTACTAACTTGGATTCCCAGAGAAGGCAAGCGGGTTAAGGGGAGACAGGAGATTAGGTGGGCAGATGAGATTAAGAAGTTTGCGGGTATAAATTGGCAGCAGCAACCACAGGACCGAGTTAACTGGCGAAACATGGGAGAGGTGTTTGTTCTGCAGTGGACGTAGTCAGGCTGATAATGATGATACGGACAAATGTTGACTGTGTGAACTCATTGTCTTGTATATATATATATATATATATATATATATATATATATATATATATATATATATATATATATATATATATATATATATATTAGAAGTGCCTCTGTATTTCATTTTGTTAACTTGCAAATACTATATGCCCCAGAAAGGCCATTTTCTTTCATTAGGTTGTTCTATTTATTTAGTAGACAGTCGAGGAAACAAAGTTTAGTTGACGCAAAAAATGTGTAGTTGTCTTCCAATATTTTCACCCTAGGACTTCTTGACAGGCAGTGACGACCTGCTCGCTCTAGGTTGTATGAACCAAGAGAAAGAGAAACGATAAAAAAGAAGGACAGGGAGGTTAGTCAGGTGCTAATATCCGGTATGCTAGCCTACACTGAGACTGGAGAATAGGGGGTTGAAAGAGAGAAAGAGAGTTAAAAAGTAAATAGGAACAAAACATTGACACACACGCGCGCACACACACACATACACACAAAAAACAATCCACTCAGAGGCGTTCCAACAGGCCAGTAGTTCGCAAGAAGCCCAGTAGCGCTTCCACGGCCTTCTCCTGTGATGATGAGCCATGACGATGACGCAGTATACTCTCTTCTGACAGTGGCTGGTGATCTAACTTGTGGACTGTATTAGGAAAGTATTGTCTTTCTAGGTTATTTTCAGGGCAGTCACAGAGGACATATCGAGTCGTCTCCTTATTTCCGCCGTGTGCACAGGCGTTGGCACTGCTGTATACACTCAATTAAGCATGACTATCTTGACACCAAACGAAACTCCACAAAAATTTCCAGTTTCAACATTTATGATGTGACTGTAGCATAGCGCTAGTGGCGGTCAGCTGGCTAGGGAAAAAGAGGACGGGCCCCGGTGGCTCGTGTTGCGCGCGGAGCCCAGAATGCTCGTTTGCATAATTAAATACCTAACTTTTTAGGAATGAATCAATGCAGAACGTATGGGGCAAATTCACCTTACAATCGGCCAATCTCCTCATTTGGGACGAGCCATGTGCAGAGGAAAACAATAACAACAATGTTCGTTTGCTTCTGGCTGGCTGGTCGCCATGGTCGCTGCTCTACTTCGGCATGTCGCTTACTTCTGTACGTCTCGTCTGCTCATTTAACCAGTGATGACGGCACGTCTAGGTCGGACGCCGTCACGTCGCCTACAAACTGGTTACCACAGACACACTGTGGACAAGCAACCGGCGCGGCACAACTGCCCCAAGTTCTGCGGCTATGTTCCAGCCAGCGCAAGCTTCGCAGCTGCAATTCGACCCGTGACTTCCACCATTTCGAACTTCTCGCCTATAATCTTTGTTCGAGGAGTTTGCAGCGGCCTTGGATTGCAATGACATCTGTATCCAAGAGTTCATGTACGAGGTATTAGAATACCATCTTCCAGATGACCTCAAACGCAACCTTTCCCCTGGATCCCTCGCCCATACGATCACTCGCGAGATGCCGTGCTCAAGTTTTACTGGCTCAAACGTGCTCCTCGTCCTACAAGCAATACAACGGCATCTGGCTCATTACCTTCTAGGACGTTTCCCGCACCACTGCCAGTCTAGACCACTTCTCTTCCGACAACTGGCCACACAGGTAACGGAGACTGACCTACCGTGCCAATCCACCCGTCGTTCGAGAGATCCACGACCCTGGAGTTCACGGATCCTGCTTGCGATGTGGCGGTTCTTCCAACAAAGGCATTTTCACTTCGCTCCATCGCAGACTCAACACCGTCCACTGCCCCATTCTTCATTGGATTCGCTGCAGAGACCTGGTCTGCCCCAGGCGATTCAACGACCTCAGCCGGGTCAGCTGACCTGCCTGCAGACTCCACACCTGTTCCGGCCCCAGAGGAGGCCCATGACACCAAATAAACTATGGACCCAGAACCCGCTGTGACGCTGCACGCTATCAGTTTCCCCGGCCCACCAATGCCTGCTGCTCAAAACCTCGTGGACTGCCAGCACCTGATAACATCATTCTCGTTGTATGCCACTGAAGTTCGATCCCCTAGGCATGTACGGCTGAACGTGCATGATGCTGCGACGATGACAGGAAATCCTGAGAACCACCCTCCTGGTTCACCAAAGGTGGAGCACATCGTGCACGCTCCAACCGACGCGCAGGTAAGCCATCCGCCTACCACTCCGCACGTTTGCTCGAGAATTTGAATGCCGTCGACGGCCCCTGACAACAGTAACACCAGAGACCCGCCACTCGATCTTGCGTCGCCCAACATCGGCTTTCGCTCAAACAACGCGACCACTCATCAGCGTACGGCTACGCATTACACGTCGTCAAAGACCAGAAAAAGACATATATCGGCACTCTCTCAGTCGGCTCGTCATGACGCTAACTGCACCGTACTCAGCAGACCAGGCGCCCACCGCAGCCCGTAATGCGCCACCAGAAGCGACGGTACCACGACCGTCAACACACTACCTGGGTGGACCGCACTCCCTGTTGACGTTCTCACTAGCACCAACATGGACGTACAACTTGACACACTGGACTACCTGTAATACGTGCATGCTACAAAATATCTTACATGCATCAGTGCCCAAGTGCGCGCGACAACCAACCAAACCGGAACGGCCTGTGTGCGTTCTCGGCCCCTAATCATTTTTCACCTTGTCATTGGTACTCGCTATCGCCAAAAGGCTTCCTTCATCATGACCCTCGCCCGCTCCTTCCAACGGCGTACCTGCGTCGCCAACCTCGTCCGCTGTGCCATTCCCATTGTCGCCCGCCAGAGACCCACTGATTGCCGATACTCATTTTCTGTTGATGACCTGGACTGCTTACGGACCCTTTTGACTGGCGGCTCAGGCACCCTTGTACATTTTGTTAATTTTTTATCGCGTAACATGATAGGCGGGGAGCCCTTGTAGCGTATCGCTAGTAGCGGTCAGCCGGCTCGGGGAAAATAGGATGGGCCCAGCGACTCATAGCACGCGTACGTGGAGCTTAGAATGTTGTTTGCTTTTAGCTGGCTGGACGCCATGGCCGCTGCTCTACTTCGGCACCTCGCTTCCACATGTACGTCTCGTCTGCTCGTTAAACCTGCGATGACGGCCCGTCTACGTCGGACGCCGTCACATCGCTTAATACCTTTTTGGTCTTTCCTCACATTTACGTAAGATCACTGTTTTGTATACAGTTTTTAATTTGATAGACCAAAAAAAGCAAGGTAAAAGAGATATACGTAACCATAAATTTACTGAATTGCTCCTTGAGTTCAAGTGTGACAGGCGTCCTACAGCAATATTAACAACACCAAAGTTGAAACTTTGAACCCTCGTTGCTGTAGTTACTCAATAAGCTGCAACCAAGAGATGGAGCTCGTTTTCAAACCAAAACCTTTTAAACGACTAGAAATATCAAGTTACGTATATGTGACACCACATTAGTAATTTTTTTACTACTGTGTCGTTTGTATATCTCGTCTGAAAAGCATGCACTGTCGACCAGATTACTTCAAGGCAGTGGTCTCAAATTTTTTGTTTCAATGCCATAAAATAGTAACGAAATATGTTCTTCTTAAGCGACAGAAGTACGTGGCGTGCTATTGTCGCATTTGCTAGGTCCACTTGGTTAAATAAACAAAAAGTATACGCGTGCGCAAGAGCTGTGCATCTGCTTCGTAACCATCGTATTTGCGTTGGTGGCTTGAGTGCCGGTGCACCAGGGCCGTGTATAAGGTTGACACGCGTGCTGCATACTCCTCTTGTTGCGATTGTCCTGCAAAGCATGCACGGGCTAGACATATTAAAGGGAGAGATAGTGGGGCGGGGGGAGACATTGTAGTATCGAAAGATTCTTGCTGGGGTCGGGACTCATTTGGTTGCTCCTACTTCTTGGTTGTAGACTCTTGCACAGCTATCACATTTAAGAATGTTTATAGTACATTGTGTGCTCGCACATGGCCGTGTAGGTTTAGAGCTTCATTCCGCAACACTGCAAGTCCAACAAGGTTTTGGCCTTCCGCATTCCTAGAAATTTCTAAGCACCGTCGGTAAACTTTCTTGTGGTCAGAGAAAAACGATGTACAAAATAGTTACTTCCTATAACGCTTCAATTTCATATTTAGTGTGATGTCACACTTAGTGCCCCATTGTGGGGGTCTAGCTGCTAAGGTACTCGCCAGCTGACCCGCAGGTCATGGAATTGAATCCCGGCTGCGGCTGCTTTCTCGGCGGAGGCGGAGATAGTGTAGCCCGTGTGCTCAGGTTTGGGTGCACATTAAAGAACCCCAGGTGGTCGACATTTCCGGAGGCCTCCCCTACGGCGTCTCTCACAATCATATGGTGGTTTTGGAACGTTAAACCCAACATATTGATCGATCGCACTGAGTGCTTCACACGCAAGATTAACTTGAAATAACCACAAGCAAATAATCTTTGTACAAAGACGAACCTCCACAGTGCACGTTTACAACTTTCTTCTGCGCAACTTTGTTCAATGGAAACCCGGGTGCTCACTTTCTCAATGCTCATTTACTTACTTCAGTACCTAATGATTGCACCTGCCCAGGAAAGATTGCCATAGGTATAAGGCTTTGCCTAGATCAGTAATTGAGCCCTAGTGTAAGAGAAGAGTGAGGTTTGCAGACCGCACAAAAAGATGGGAAGGATGTCCACTATCCATGAGGTTACGTGATGGAATGAAGTTTGTAAGTGCATTGTGCGCAGTGGCGTACTCTAGTCGTCACAATATGAGCATTCCATGTTAAAAACGGTGGCCTCTTTAAATTGGCAGGGCGTCACAGTGGGCGATCAAAATTCATCACGTTTAGAAGAATTGTGCAATGCGCGTCACCTTGTTTGTTCACATTTCACTGGATTTGTAAGCATTTTTTAGTGTGATTGCAAATATATCGACATATTCACCAGGTTTTCTTCTGTTATTGCTGTAGGCACCGCCTTATGTTTCTGTAAAGGCATGTGTGTATGCAGTAAGAAAACTTGTCAACTCCCAGAAGGTAAAAAATGTAGGTGTGGTTGTCACGCACTGAAGCGTGCTGATTTCAACGTCATAGCCTCTTTCCCACAGATGCTCAAACGTTCACTGTTTTTCCTTCTTGATAATGCTTATTTATAACCGCAGTGACCGCCTGTCACTGGTAGTGCATTTTGATGTATACAGGAACTTCTTATCTTACAATTCTATTGATCATTTTGTGAATTGCAATGCCCATGCTCTATTGCTTATCATCTGTGACCACTTCAAAACGTTATAGCCAAATATTTCACCATCTACCACTAAGGGGAACCAGGAGTAGTATGCGAAGCATTGCATGGGTCATGTTGAAGTTCGGTTAATCACTGGCACCCTTTCCGATGTTAGCACGTCCTTGCAACTGGAGCACACCATGAATTAATTCACTGTATAGTTTCTGTTGCTGTGACGCGTCTCGAAAGCACGGCACGCCACGTGGGAGCACATGTGGTTATCGCGCGTCTTTGGAATCAGGTTCCCCGACACCATCATGTAATTGCTGAGCGTGTAAAGGATAGAGACTCCTTACACAGGCCAGTCCGCAGATTCAACACAAGCCGGACCACCCTAACTCACGAGCGCGTACTCGCAGTGATTCAACCAGCTGTGGCACACGCGCTGTAAGGGTGATCACGCCGCACACCACATTGATCTCCACGATAAGCTGCTTTGAAAATTAAAATTGAAGTGTATTCTCTTTCATTAAAGAATCAGCGACGAAATGCACTCAATTTCATAGAGCTTCGTTGTTTTTTTTTTGGGGGGGGGGATTTATTTTGGCTCTAATTATGTGGAAGCGAGTTTAGAACTGAAATATTTCCATTGCCGGCGTCATCTCTGGCCACGTACGTCGCGTGCTGCACTGCTGGGCACGTCGGACCTGCTCATAAACGACGTGAGCAATACTTTCAGGTGGGAAACATATGTGGCCACGCCATCTTTCCAATTTCGAACTACCCTACCAATTATTTTAGCTTATAAGAAGAAGCCACCGGCAACATCTCGTGGTTCGGGTTCGCAGTTATTACCTGTCCTAAGTAGACATTGGAACTTGAACTTGGCAACGTTTAACGCTAGAAACGTATCCAGTGAGGCAAGTCTAGGTTTTTATTCGAGGAGCTAGACGGTCTTAAATGGGATGTAATAGGGCTCAGTGAGGTTAGGAGGACAGATGAGGCCTATACAGTGCTACAGAATGGGCACCTCGTGTGCTATCGCGGCTTGGCTGACAGAAGAGAACTAGGAGAAGGGTTCCTTATCCTCAGAAACATAGCTGGCAACGTAGACGAATACTATAGCATTATTGAAAGGTTGGTAGGTATCGTAATTAAACTTGATAAGAGATGCAAGATGAAGGTGGTACAAGCTTACACGCCGACATACAGCAGTGATGACGCGTCTGTTGAAAGCTACTATGAAGATGTGAAATCGACAATGAGTAAGGTAAAAACACAGTATGCTATACTGATTGGAGACTTCAATGCCAAAGTAGAGAAGGAGGCTGGGGACCAAGCAGTAGGAAATTATGGCATCGGTACTAGAAATGCCCCTGTACACAACCCTGTAATTTTAATGAAAGCATCATTCTCGCAGCCAAGCATCACTTTAGGCCAGCCTCCTTTCGTTATAAGTAATCAACTCTCCCTTCTTCTAGCCAGCACATTGGCTGTGGTGAAGTAATGCGGCTCTCTCAACTACATGGACAGCCATGCGGATGATCCTGCCACCATAAGAGCTGCGGAGGAGTCCCTTCTCCACCACGAATGGCTGGTTCTGTTCCAATGTACGAATAAATCATAAAGATTACTTGGTAGTTGCTTGAGGTATTAACCGAACAACCTCTATTTTGCGTTTTCGTTCTTTTTGTGGAAATTTCCTTCTGCTTTGCAGAGCACGAGGGTGTGTGTGTGTGCATCTGTGTTTCCCAAAAACTATAAGATCTTTATTTCTGATAGAAGACGTAAACACAATAACCTCACAACCATCGGAACCTATTGCAGTGCAGTATATCTCCTCTGCCATTTATTTACTTGCAGAACAAAGGAAGGCTCTTCTTCGCTGAAATGGAAATAGCAGCAACCAGAAAACCTTCGTTATGATAGTTTATCAAGCTGATTCCATTCAATACCTCCTCTTGAGATATATGCAAATCGTGGCAACCACATGATTCTTTTGACTCCTCTCTAGATTTAAATAATGCAGAACAAATGCGCATTTTCCCGCCTTCCTATGAAGTGCATAAGCATAATAACTGCGTTTTATGCCCGTCTAGGCATGCAGTTCTCAGTTGTTCCTGGAGAAAACCTGCGCCACCTTGGATCATTCATCACCATTAGCAAGCTTGAAGTTGTTGCTTGGAGTCTTTCAAGTTACGCCATGCGGCTAACAACCCTGCATATGAAACCACTTGCTGTCTGAGTCTCGTATTGCAAATTGTAGGTTATAGACATGGTTCTTACACTGAAGCAAAGCGCATGGACGTAATTAAGGCAGCGCTTGCAGGAATCCAAGCTCGTTTCCCATCTGAATTGTCTGGCGCAAGCATGATGAATATGTCACGGCAGTTATTTCCCTACGGCAAGGTTCATTGGTATAGCGCGAACACATGTATATTCTCGTTTGTTATGCCTTAAATACAATGCTTTCAATAGGAATTGTCTTGAGGTAAATGAGTGGGACGTTAGTGTAGCATTCCTTGCTACAAAACTTACTGAACTACTTGCGATGAAGGTTCCATCTGTTTGAAAGTTGCTGTGGATGAGTGGATAAAGTTGCAACAACAAACTTCGCTGAGAATGACAAGAAAAAATGCTAAACTGTAACAAATATGCAGAGCAGTAAAGTTACTTGAGTGTTTGCAGTAGCACAAACTACAATGGGCAATAAAAAATTACCCATTGTTTCAACCCAGTCAGACAGGTTCTGCTTGATCTAATAGATTACCCTGCAATTACTGGTATCTTTATTATTTCATTTTGTTATAAAGCGCTCCAAAACAATGGACCATTTTCGGCCATTCGATTAAGACAAAATCAGAACAATCGCAGTAAGAAGTTGCATATGTAATTAAATTTTCATCAGTAGAATATGCACTGCTCGGCCAAAATTGATCTTTTTAGGTCAAATATGGCTTCATTAGGGAGTGGTTCTTGCATTAGCTGAGATATGTGGGACTTGTTTCGCTGCCATACAAAAGGGGGAAAATGTTTGAAACGAGGCCTTAAACATCAAGTGGGAAGTCGTTTCTGTTTCACAAGCTTCTTGGTAATCACTCTGTTCAAGACATCAGTGAACAATGCATAACAGTGGTACGACCCTGAACTTGCAATTCTTTCTGTTTCCTTGAAAGCAAACAGATATGTCTTAAGTACCACTGTGCCTCAATAACTCGCGTATATTTCTCTGCGTTAATAATTGTAACAATTTTATTTATAGTCAAACAATCAAATAAACAAAAGCTGGGTAAATGACTCAACGTCAATAGAAATACATAAACGTTAAACATAAAAGTGCATCTTTTCTAATGCGGCGCATATAGTTCTTACGAAAAAAAAACTACTATTACATTGGGTCATTTTCATTCATCTGATTCAGACCACTCAAAAAGGTGTCAAAAAAAACAGCGATAGCGTGGTGATTTGTACCGACGTAGTGTTTACATGTGGATGGGGACTTTTGCGAAAAAAAATCACCAAAGAGCAATCCCTAAAAAGCTCATATTGAAACCCTTCTTAATTTTTCATGTATCTGAACCGTAAAAAGAAACGGAGGACACTGGCTGTTGACCATGTCGACGAAGGCGAAGGAAGAGACGCGTGTTGTGGCTCGGAGGTACCTGATCAAGGCGTTCATCCGTGCAGAACCTTGAAGCCAATAACTTTATCGATTGACTGCAAAGGAAGAGATTGCATATTCTGTGCCCATGTTGCTAACAGTATTTCCAGAGAAAATAGGATCCGAACCAGACGGTAATTAGCAACACAAATGTAAAAAGGGCTTCGACAGGAAAGGTCCCGAACTGAAACCAATAAATAAAGCAGGAACAACAGAGCTGCAAACACTGAACTAAAAAGAATCGACTTAGTGACAAAAATACATGTTAGTTAACGGGTCTCTTATCATGCGGACCGCTCAGTGCGCTCGTTTACCTGAAGTTCGGGCGCACCTTAATTAACGGCAGGCAACCAGAACTTCTATTGAATTGCCGAGCGAAACTATAAAACTACATAGCGAGGAAGAAACGCCAACTGTGTTCCTTCTGACGCTCTAAGCGAACAGGATATCGACGTCTTTGCGGAAATTTTGAGAATAAGAAAGTCCGTAAAAAAGAAAGATTCTTGGCTAGATATTCCTTGTATATTCATTTTGAAGGCTCTGGAAGGTCTCATTTGACTAGAAAAAAATCGAAGCAGTGTTGGAAATTATTTTCCAGGATAAATGGACTTCATATTAATCTTTTTTTTTTGCTAGTGAAGCAGACACGTACAGCAAGGCGTTCTTTTATTGCTTTGCTTGTCAGCTGGGCTGCAAATTAGTAGGCTGTATTGCTGACATGAACTGGGGAATGTATATGAGTGTGGGAAATGTGGCAAACATAACTTGCTGTAAGTAATCAACTTAGCAAGATAGCAAACTTGGACTAGTAGGTTTCACTCCGTGTGATAGTCAAAGAAAAGATGTAAGCACAGGAACGAATAAACAGAAAATAACAAATCTTATTGGTTCAAACGGCTTTCACTTTATGTCATATTCTTTTCAGTGCCATTATGGTGCAGCTTGATGCGTCGCAGCCGCCATAGTTCCCCATAAGAAAAGCGACAGAATCTCTACAAATAGGGGTGTAAGGCAGCGGGTCACGATTTTTTCCATGCATGCTGTTCGCCGCGTGTGTACCGCAAGTTTTCAGGGCCCCAGATTTGGAAGAGAGATAAGAGTTGATGAAGAGTATCTTAGTAACCTGTGAATCGCTGATCACATTGCTCCAATAAAGAACTAAGGGGACAATTTCTTAATGACAGGCTTTGGCCGGAAATAACACACACAAAGAAGTAAAGGAACACTCAACGACAAGCATAAGCGGCACTCCCAGTTGTGCTTGTCGTTGAGCGTTACTTTACAATGTTTGTGTGTTATTTGCGGCAAAGACATATCATTAAGCAAGTAACAACTAGGTCAACAATCGGTATTGTTACAAGGGAGAATTACAGCTCATGATTACTGAACTTGATAAAAAAAGAGGAAGAGTAGGTTTGATAATTAATATGCACAAACCTAAAGTAACGTGCGGGAGTCTGGGAGAAAACAGCACCTTGCGATAGGTGGAGAGAGGCTGTAAGTACTAAAGTAATATGTATACTTAAGACAGGTAGTAATCGTGGAACCGAACCATGAGAGCGAAATAACTAATAGAATAAGTATGAGGCGGATCACATTTGGCAAGCATTTTCAAATCATGAATGGTAATCTCCTACTAACGCGAAAGGGAAAGATATATATAACAGGTGCATCTTGCCGATACTTATCTACGGTTCAAAATCCTGGAGGCTTACAAGCAATATCCAGCTTAAACTGAGGATGACACAGTGAGAGATAGAAACCAAACGATAAACATAACCTTAGGAGGCAAGAAGAAACCTGAGTGGGTTAGGGAACAAGTCTGGGATAAGGATATCATAGTTGAAATCCAGAAGAAGAAATGGACATGGGCTGGGCACGTAGCACGTAGCACGTAGGCAGCATATGTGTTAATAAGGGAACTTAGTGGATTCCCAGAGGGGGCAAACGCATTACGGAGAGACAGTAAGTTAGGTATAAGCCGGGATATTCTGATAAGGGAATCTACAAAACTGGATACGTTTTCCGTAACAGTACCGGAAATTATAGGACGGCCAGGAATGCCATCTTTATGTAATTTTTGTAGCAGGTAAAAGCGACCAGCTTCCGGACTTAGCGGAACGAGTGAATGAATTGCGTTGACAGCCATTTTTTTCTGTATAATTAGGACTAGAATAGTGCGTTTCACCAGTGCCTTAAGCTCTTCTGTGGGGTCATGATCAAGTTGTTTATAAAACCTAGTATCTGATAGCAGCTTGCGGGCCTCTGTGGTATAATCGGACCTATTCATGACTAAAACAGCACCACCCTTATCTGCTGGCTTTATGATAATGTCAGTGTGGGATGACAATGAATTTAGGGCTTTAAGTTCGCTAGAAGAAAGATTGTGGCGAAAATGTACGTGTTTTCGATATACTTCTATATTATCATGCTGAACAGCTCTAATATACATATCGAGGCATCTATCGCGTTGGGAAGGCGGCACCCACTGTTAACCTGAAGGCAGCTTGTTTTTAATATTACTTTCGTTTGGCTTGTCATGTTAATATTCACGTAAGCATAAATTACG
Organism: Rhipicephalus annulatus; assembly: GCA_013436015.1. Taxonomy (NCBI): domain Eukaryota; kingdom Metazoa; phylum Arthropoda; class Arachnida; order Ixodida; family Ixodidae; genus Rhipicephalus; species Rhipicephalus annulatus. The sequence continues at coordinate 79,064 of WOVY01005222.1, read as the reverse complement.
GGCGAAATTGTCCAAATCTTTTAGCAGCTCAAATTCACTGTGTTCCCCTGTTGTTGGACAAAAATTGAGGCCACGGCTAAGGACGCTACGCTCATCAGTCGTCAGCGTTGTGTCTGAAATGTTGACAATGTTGCCTTGCTGTCGGTTTATGGGCTCCCTGCGAGAACGAGACTTCGGAGAATCGGGACACAGTACTGCGGGATGGTTAACTAAAGAGACTGCAGCTGCGGATTTGCCTGTCCTTTTTTTTTTACTTGAAGGAGGACAAAAGATACCATCGCGGGATAATTTCTTGATTTTTTTCGCGGTAATGTCATGACGCTTTTTAGATGCAAATGAATTAAGCCTACTCAGCTAATGACAAGTCTGAATTAGCTAGGAGAGAATTTTCTTGTTTTATAAGACGCTCACTAGAATGAGTATAATGATCTAACAGAACGCGAGTAAGCTCTAAAGAAGCATTTTTTAGAATGTCATTTCATCTGGATGAATGCAGTATTGACATGTCAGACAAAGAAGGTTTTACAGAAATGCGGAGACCCTTTGGAGCAACCGATGCAGCAGGGTAGCTTTTCGATATGTCAATGTTTAGATCACAAAGAACCTTTTTTAAGTGCGAATGCATTTAAAGAGCGACCCTAAATCCACCCTCTGCGGTGCGCCTCCTCCTCTCCACTAGCAACTGGTGCCAGGATTGGAGAGGAGTGTCTGTAGCAACGGTGCAGCGACGTCACACACCACGTGATTGCGCGCGCTCCGCCCTCCGCTCCGTGGCTGCGCGTGGCTGCGCGGGCCCCGCGCAGCTACGTCTTGCTCGAGATCGGCAAGTCGTCATACGTATGGGTGCAACGCAAGCATCAACCTCGACTGCGATACCTCCAGCAACGAGTACAACGCGATCGAATGCGAGCATTGCACGTGTCGTTGAAGATGTCGCGCTAGTTGAAGACAAGGCAGCGCGGCGAAGGGCTCGTCATGCCGAGCGCAAGCGCGTGAAGCGGGCCGCGGACATAAACATAATTATAGTGTGAATTTACTCTCACATATACACGTAAACTCACCAAGACTTTTCGAGAGGGTCTAATGGTTCCTGTTAATCGCATTGTGATCACACGAGGGAGTTTACGTTAACTCACCACCGAATGCCAACGGATTTTAACTTTACTCCCCTCATAGCATCATCCCGTGCATTCGCACTTAACCATGTTCACCCTCGGGGAATCGCTTGGGAGTTTTTTTTTTTCAACCACATTCCTTAGCTTTAAGAATTCATTAGAACTTAGAAACGTAGCATTAACAGCAGTGAATGTCTGTCACTTGGCTGGCGCTGCCTAAATGGCTTGGGCGTAGGTACTGCGAAGCTCGTAGCGCCGAACTTTAGTGGAGGCCCGCGTTGTGCACAGAGCAGAAGGTCAAGTGGCGCTCAAGTGGCGCAGCGAGTGTTGCGGAACATTCCAGACGATTCCGCATAGGTCGCATTCCGGACAGGTCGCCAATAAGCCTTCAACATTTCGTTTAAAAATTAAAGGTGCCTTTGACTGTGAACCAAAAAGTTAATTTATACGCTTGAGTGTACAATATGCGGCAAACAGTATATCGAACAAACAGAAGGCCCTTTTCGAATACGATTTAACAATTATAAATCTCACACTAACACGTTGCCACACATGCCCATATCAAAACATGCGCATTTCCCCGGTCACTCTTTTAATAACCACAAGGTCACGTTACCTGAATCTGGCTTTCGCTCTAATTATGACAAATAAGCCCGGGAATAATTCCTAATTCACAAGTTTGATACCATCGTGTATGGTTTAAATGAATGCGCTGGCAAATTAGGTTTTTGTCTCTGTAATTCAAGTAGTGATTGTAAATGTACTTACATTGTTCGTTGAACTGTGAAGTTTTTGTGCGTTTGTATTTTAGTGTTTTTAGCTTTCCGATTCCATTTTTTTACACGTGTATACTTCAAGCATCATCATTGTACCATTTGCATCAGTGATTTTCTCGAGCTGTTCACACACATTTTCAATGATGACGTTTATATATCAGTTGTGGTCCGCGTTTCTTCACTGTGATGATATGGACTTGTATATATTAACGGCAAAGTTGCTATACGCTTTATTCTAATGACGCTCGAACCCCGAGCAAAACGTCAATAAAACTGCTTCGCACGTGCGTCTGTTTTGACTCCTATGTGATTATTGAACCTGACACAGAACCTTTTGTTCCCTTGTATATATATATATATATATATATATATATATATATATATATATATATATATATATATATATATATATACGTGATTACAGAAAATAAAACTTTCAGGCGTGAAGTCTCGTTCCAACTGCCAAAAATTCATCTATCGCGTCTTCCTAAAAAGCGATCGTTGTCATTCCTTATGACAACCTCAGTGTCCTCGATTAAAATGTTCTCCGAGAATGGCAGCTACATTTCCTTCGGCCATTTCTGTCAGGGGGTGTCTCGGGGGCTCCTTTTCGCCGTCATTGCAAGGGGGATGGATTGCTTCATGCTGTCAAAAACTAGTAATAAAACTCACGACTACAAGAAAGGAGCAAAAAAAAAAAACTAGACTACACAGAGTGGCGAAGAACGTCTGTTGTTGTGTCTTTTTGAAAAGTATTGGTTTACATATTGAATGAGGAACTAACGGAATGACAGTACACATCACTATTCAGTGAGAATTTGAGTTTGGCATTGTCGAAACTTCCCTCATTCATAAGTGAATCAACGCGCGTTGTTCTTTGTGTATTTACCACTGGCCAGTGTGGTCAGGACGATGGCGTCAAGGGCGGATCTCTGGATCTAGCAGCAGTCCTTTCTCAAGGAGAATACGTATCTTCGTATCAGAGTGACTGTATCAAGTTAAAAGTACGCGAACTTTTTTTATGCCCCAAAAAGTATTTCAATCGTCCTCCTTTTTGCCTACAGTAAAAAAAAACGTTAAAAAAAGGTTGAATATATTTTCATCTACAAATAACAAAAGTTTGTTACCTGTACTAGGATAGAATATTTGGGATACCACGTAGCACTTGTTTTCGCTCATGGTATTTGCGTTGTAGTTTGGACCCCTTTTGTGTGCTTGGTTGTCATCTGTTCCCTCTGGATTAGTTATCCTTAGAATTAATATTTAAAGTTTTCCATTTGTAACAGCACCTTAAGCCTTCCGGTGAATATTGCCCCGCAGTGGTAGTCTAGTGGCTAAGGTACTCGGCTGTTGACCCACCGAACGCGGGATGGATTCCCGGCTGAGCTGGCTGCATTTTCAATGGAGGTGAGAAGGTTGTAGGCGCGTGAGCTCAGCTTTGGGTGCACGTTAAAGAACAGCAGGTGGTCGAAATTTACGGAGCCCTGCATTACGGTGGCTTTCATAGTCTTATAGGTGTTTTGGAACATTATACCCCGCATATAAATCTTCGATGAATATTAGAGTAATGTTGTTTTTGCAGTTCCATAAATAGCATAGCGCGCTAGCGCAGACCACAATAATCCGACCAGGAGAAGAGGTCGATGATGATGCACGAAGCATGAGGTGGTTGAGCGGGTTCTTGTTAGCGTCTGCATAAACGACTTCAGACGAAAAAATTGTTTGTGGTCTTACAATACCAACACATCCTTGCCTGTTTACACAATATAAACAAAGTGAAGTATCTGAGGTCCAACTCTAGCGAACGTGAACTGGAGATAAATATAGTCGCGGGATATGCTCTACATCTTTCCGATAAGACGCTTGTGAACATTGGCTTGCCAGAATAATGACCTCTATGAACAGCGTGTCTTCCTGCAGGGCAAACATCTCACTACTCCTATAATTCTTTTAGCGGCTTTATCTGTTGAGGAAAGACATTGAGAGTCTTTTAATCCTTGAAACGCCTTGCACCAACTTGACCAAAGGTTACTTAATCAGGTTGCAATGCGAAAGGTTGGAAAAACAAGTGCTGTCTAGGAAGTACATATAAAGTAGCACCAATCTTCCAATTGATATGCTATCTAGGCATGCATCCTTAGCCCACATTTGACAAAGCCTGACCACCACATTACGCAACAGCGAGTCTGCAACTGCGTTCCCGAGTTATACCGTTGTGTGATGATAGAGCACCATGGAGACCACCTGACAAAGACAATGATGAAGGCTTTGCAAATGGCTATTAGGCAATCTACCTGAAAAAAAACGTACAATAAAAATGACCTGGCTATGTATACGAGCTTTGAATGACAGCGTCTGACAAGCTTCCTTTAGAGTCATAATTTTCATAGCCCAATTCTTTTGTTGCATGTTCAGAAAGAATGAATTGCATATAACTATGAACCGGTACTGTTCACTGGGTGCATATGTTGCAGTTTTCATCTCCTACACTGTATCACGTTCTGAATGCGTCATGCAAACTCATCCAACCAGCGATTCAGCAATGTGTGAGGTATGGCTGTGCAAGAAAATTGACCTTCCTCTGTGCGATTGAATGGTTTACTTTCTTCTCTGCACAGGCGCGACCCTTCAGCTGCCCTCGAACGAAAACCTGGGTAGTGCACACGTCCTCTGTCACAATGTTTAAAATTAGCTTTGCTACGAAAGGGGGGGGGACATGGTCACCTGTTTTATTTTTCAGAGTACTAGATTCAATCATCCTTGTTCTTACAAGTAATAGCATTCCTATGCTCTATTGTAACCATGTTGTCCTTTTTAGACAACAACATGCGCATCAAGATGAATGCATGGCGTGATTTATATGCTGTGATTTAATTGATTGATTGAGTGAGTGAGTGATATGTGGGGTTTAACGTCCCAAAACCACCTTATGATTATGAGAGACGCCATGGTAAAGGGCTCCGGAAATTCACCCCACCTGGGTTTCTTTAACATGCACCCAAATCTGAGCACACGGGCCTACAGCATTTCCGCCTCCATCGGAAATGCAGCCGCCATAGCCGGGTATCGATCCCGCAACCTGTCGGTCAGCAGCCGAATACCTTAGCTACTAGACCACCGCGGCGGGGTCTCTATATGATGTTAACGAACAGTATAGAAATTCATCGTCTTGCATGGTCTGAATATTTCAAATGGAGCTCAAAGTGTAGGAGGCAGACCAAGTTCAAGGCGATCTATCGCCACAGCCACTGGATATTTATTCAGAGGCCATTGTACTGCCATCACCAAGGATTTTTTTTTACTCGTCCTAAAACCAGCTATCCGCTTTCATGTTCTGCTGCTTGGTCGCACTCTGCTGGCATCTCTGCTGGATGACAGTCAATCTTCTTTCGATGATTTCCATTTCTTATGGCAACAAGGAATTCACGAAGCTTCGATTTTATAATTATTCACTGGAGACAAGGCTTTCGTATGCGGAAGGCATCCCGAATTCATATTTTTTTCGTTTTGGACCCATTTGCTCGAAATCAATCGAAAATAGAATATGTTGAAGCTTTGCAGCGTTACGATAGCACCAATTTTAACTGTCCCAACACATCTACTCTGTTTCCTTAAGTATTGGGATGATCAGAATGAACAGTGGACGTGCTCAGACAGGCTGGCCAACGTTTCGATAGGAGGACCTATCTTTCTCAAAGGCGCCGTGTCATCCTTGCCGTGTTAGTTTTCAAGGGGTTAGTAGTGACGTCATCTCCTGCTAGTGGTGCGTGTTTCTGTTGATAATCATCGCCTGACAAGAAAAAAAAGCTATTAAGTAGAGGAATGCAGTCCTCACTTCATTTCAAGTTTTGTTTTTCTTTTGAAGGTTTTTTTCTTTCCAGGTGGCCATATCTATAGGGGCACGTGCCACCACCATGATATGACTTCATCACTAGGCCCTTTAAGACTAACACGCCAAAGATGACACGGCGCCTTTGAGAAAGATAGATCCTCCTATCGAAACGTCGGCCAGCCTGTATGAACTGTTTACCCTGATTATCACACTACGTGTTTTCATCCGTCAGCGCCCATCTTGATTATGCTTCTTTATGGATATTCTTGGTGACTCCTTTGATTGCAGAAGTCGTACATACTTTTTTCTCAAAACACAATCCTTCCACTAATGAAATTATTAACTGAAAACCTACATTGTCAAGTTTACAACCTAGGACAACTGGTATGTGCCTTATATGTTTATTTTGTATTTAAAGTACGCATAAAAACTTGCTGAGCCGCTTTCCGCTCATTACGCTCTGCAGACTCAACTACTCAAGTGTGCTTGACTGATAGGGCAAATCTTTCACCCCATTTTGTAAAACAATTTATAATAAGCATGATTGATCAGAAATGATACAAATATTTTGTACTTTCACCTAATGCATGAAGATCACCATTAATTTTTTTTGTAAAAATCGCGGAGTAGAAAACTAGCAAACAAAAATTTTTGGACTGGTTCTATCATGCTTTCTGTAAATGGGTGATGCATATGTATACACAAATGTAAAATTGGAAACTTTGGGAGGTCTTGAAGCCCGCTCTTCCCTCCTGGCTGTGCCAGTGGGGTACGGTATAGCTGCTGCCTCGAATATTTGAGGAGTTTACTATTTTACCTGTTATACTGCAATTTTAAAATGAGGATCGCAAGAGCATTTGCGACGTTCAACGGCAAGATTATCGTCCACACTTTTTTTACTTTGTTATGATGTTATAACTTCCTAGGTCATTGATACAACTTCCGTACTTCTAATACACTCTTTGCCGCAATTTATTGGCAGACAACATGTTACAACTCACACACAATTGACGAAAGGCTTTGGTGCTTATATTGTCTGACAGGCATTGCTCCCTAATTTAACCCATGATTCACAATGCATAGTGCGAATATAGCTTGATAGAGGGCAATAGAAGAACTTGAATCATCGTTTGTCTTGGTAATAGCACTGTTGTCATCATATACCATCTATGCGCACAATTTTTCACGTTACTTACCATTACAATGTCTACGGTGATAGAGAAAATGCGCTTGGTTTCAACGCAGTATAAGTGTACACCGCTTTGCATTTTTGATCTTAGTAATCGTACTTATGAGAGCTTTGTTATGTACGTTGTTTCACAGCCCGATGCCCAAGCTTTTCCTAATTTTATGTTCCTTGGCCCGAAAGCAATTCCAGCGGCAAATTTATTGGAAACGTCGGGGTCCTAGTGGAAGACACGCCTCTTCCTCTTATGTCCACACATCGTGAGGCCAATGTCCTCGTACCATGCAATTGCAGAACAAGCTGTGTCTGTGTGGGTTGTGCTGTAGACAACAGTACAATGGTAAGATTGAACACTTCGTAGAGGAAGGGCCGCCAAAAATCGGTGGAAGAAACGCCCGCTATTCGCACTTCACTTCGTATGTTTTTTTTTCTTTCTTTGTAACGATGCTGGTGATACTCTAGTGTTAACACTCCGTTACTCTTGGCTTTCGTACTGTGTCAAAAAAAAGAGAGACTCAAGGGAACGACGAAAAGAAATGATAAAAAATATCAACAATTAACTGGGCATATTTTCTTCACTTCGTGTTTTTAATTCACAAAGGCGAAGTGGTGTCTGTTGAGCGTAGAACTGTAAGCCCCTGAAGGAATATTAACTAATCAGAAACTGCGAACCAAGAACAGTGTTAAGGAGTGCGAGAAAAGAATAAGGGAATATGCTTCATAAAATATTATTCTTACAAACAGGTATACAATGCGCAACGTGCATCATTCTGTTTTGAACCTCTAAGTTGGAGAGATGACTTTTGCGCCACCTGTGTGATTGCCGTCCCGCGCAATAGACCTGCCCGGTAGTCAAGTCAGTGATTCCACTGGCATCCATTAGTGATGAAATATAACAATAAAACAACTACGCCTGAAAGCACATGGTTTTGTATTCCTTTATAATAAAAGCAGTCCAGTAAGTATCACTGGCGCACGTATTGATACTGACTGCAGTGCATATATTTTCACTATAAACATTGGCCCTGAGCATCCGAAAAATATATTTTGTGTCGAGAGTAATTGTGGTTCCGGTTATAATGACGTTAGTGGAACCGAAAAAAAAAGGATATACGCGTTTGTGCTCTTGCAACCAACTGCACTTCACTTCTCCGACAGCTTGCTATGAATGGGACAGCAGCGTGATGCTCTAATTTATTTTACTTGAAGATATCCCTATAGGCCCACGACGAGGGTATTACCTAGGGGGATATGTAACAATGAACGGGGAAAATAACGGAGCGAAAGTGACGGTTAAAAATCACAATCTTGACAACTGGCTGGTATATAATCAGTAAGAAAACAACAGAAACAGCCAAATAAACAAATGCAAACTACAACGTTCTCTCAATTTGGGAACTGTAGAAACTAGCCACAAGCGGCATAAAGCTAGAAATTCGAGCATAAAAGGAAGTAAGTTACAGAATTCCTTTCCAAACAGGGTACATCAAAAAACAATAAATCTACAAGGAGGTACACAAAGACTAACAAAAGAGATACGCTGTTTAAAAAAAAAAACACGTAGGACACCACATCTAGGTAATACGCTGAGTGCGTAGACTATATTCAATCTTCGTTATGCTTTTTTGGTAGCTGCATGAGACAGTAAATGGTTCAATTCAATGATAGCGCATGGCATGAAAGAATTAGCGAAACGATGAGTGTGACATAATGCTCGTTTGACTTTGTACTGGTGATCGCGGCGAAAAAAAATGACTGCAGGGGGCTGAAAGAAATCGTCAGAAAGAGATGAATGATGGTGCTGTTTATGAAAAAGTGAAAGGCGAGCTGCTTGATGACGATGAGACAATTGTTCAAGTTTGCACGATCTTCTAGTACAGTGATTCTTGAATGAGGTGAGTAAAATCTAAAAAAAAATGAAACGCACAGCATGGCTTTGCTGCAGGATTCTGGATAAGAAAACTTGAACTGGGTCCCAAATAGTTGAAACGTATTCGATTTTAGGTCTAACAAGGGTCAAGTAGGCGAGCTTATGTATATAGGAAGGGAATTTCTCGGTGATGTTCAAAGTAATAATACATTAATTGATATGGCGGGTTTGGCGTTACAAAACCACCATATTGATTGATTGATTGATTGATTGTTATGTTGGGTTTAACGTCCCAAAACCACCATATGATTTTGAGAGACGCTGCAGTGGAGGGCTCCAGAAATTTCGACCACCTGGGGTTCTTTAATGTGCACCCAAATCTGAGCACACGCGCCTACAAGGCTACAAATGGACGACATTTTCGGTTAGTTTTGCTTATACTGTTAGTAAACATTAACCATCTTGATACTAGCAAGGCTCCTACTACTAGCTGCTTGCGGGTCTAGTAATGAATCGAAGCAGGAAGTAATGTGACCGAAACGCAGTTTTCATAGATAAAGCACGCAAACTACTATAAGATGGAAGGTACAATAGGAGCACCGCTTGTTCAATAGAGTAAGGGCCAATTATCCTGTATTTGTTTCTTTCACCTGTGTCATTTGCGTGATTAGTCAACAGTTACAAAGTACACTGGTTTTCCTGAACAAGGTAATGTTGCGCGCATTGGTGTAGCCATGTATAGAACACTCTTCCCTCCCCCCGTCCCCTATAAGATCGAAGCTTTTAAAGCTGGAGATAAAACCTCCGCCACCTGCAAAAAAAAAACAGCACAGTTTTTTAGCTATAACCAACACGTCAGCAGGCCATCAGGTCCCTTAAAAACGAACATTGACGTCATGTATTTTTAGGAGGTACGTTTTATTTAATTACTGTAGCGAATGTTCCTCTTCATGTGTCCTTAAAAGTGCGTCATGGAAATTAAGAAGAGGACACCGTCCACAAAGAAAAATGCAGAATAAGGACGTTTCGGTGACCTTGAAGCAGCCTTGCCCACAATGATGGGAGCCTTGTTGACTAAATTGCGAACAAAGCTATCCTCAGGGGAGCCGAAATGCATTCTCTAGTTCTCTCTCCCTCTGTTTCTTGTGAATCCCCTTCTTTCAATTTATGTAACTTCCCCAGCAGACGGGCTTCGGGGAAAGCCTTTACTCTGTAGGTAGTGAGAAAACAACACTGATGAAATATTTTCAGCCGTGGTCTTGTTCCGAGGAATGCAAGCTAAAAACAAATGTATTGTCGCAACTTGAAGACAGAAGTAGTAATTAACAGGTCGAGAAAGTAGCAACCGGTCAGTATTTTTATTTGCTGCGCGCCAGAGCGTTCCTCTTCTTTCTTGTTATTGCTTGCTGCATAAAAGCGTGGAGATGCGCGTATGCGCTGTCGTCTTCATCTTCCTTGCAGTACGTAAGTGGCAATATGTTCTCATCGAATTGTGTGACGGCCGATGCATGCAATGTTGCAAAGTAATTACCGAAATGAAAGTGCTGATAAAATATCGCCTGCGTGCACTTGATTGTGCAGTCCCTAAAGACCAATAGAACTAAGCAAAAAGCATCAGCTTAGCTTTTTTACTAGTATTCGCTACATTAGGTCGGTGAAGATGCGCAAAATATTGCTCCTGAATATTACAAATGCGCGTTCTGACTAGTAGGTCGTGTTGGGTGCACTGCACCGTCACAATGTTCCCTGCGATTCAGATGCACTGCTAAAGAACGAGTATAACGCAACAAATTACTGCCGCAAAAAAAAAGAAAAAAAAAGCAGCGCTCGCGGTATCAGCAGAGGGCCGAAGCTAGCGTCAAACCGCATCTAGCCGGTCTGAGAGCGCCACAAGGCGCCATCAAGTCTCGTCGCCTAGACAACCTTGGCTGCCGGTATTGCTGCGCGCCGGGCGCACAGCGCGGGAAAGGGGTCGACATCGTCTTACACGTCTCTGCGTGCGCTGGCGAAAAACCCTCCCGTGTGTGTGTGTGTGTGTGTGTGTGTGTGTGTGTGTGTGTGTGTGTGTGTGTGTGTGTGTGTGTGTGTGTGTGTGTGTGTGTGTGTGTGTGCGTGTGTGTGTGTGTGTGTGTGTGTGTGTGTTGCGCGCGTGGCTTCTCGATCGGTAGAGTTTTAGTCGGTGTTTAGTTTGAAATGTGCCTGCGCTCTGTGCTCGACCTGTGTGTTCTGTCAGTGCTGATTATTGCGAAGGTGCACCATCCTGAAGACTGCACCTGTGGATTCATATTGTGGAACACTCGAAGAGAAATAGTGAGTACCGCTCTAATGTTCCATTCAGCGCTTTCTCTGCATGATCACGGAATAGCGCCATCAAACAATTTTGTTTTCAACTAGTTGATGAAAAATCAGCATTTGTTTACTTCGCGAGAATATTTGTCCGAACTGTTTCACGGGGATGATAGGGAAGTCCGATTGGGGGTAAGTTTTTTTTTATTTGTTTGTTTAGATTGTTTGGAGTACAGAGCAGGTTGAGTGTGTGCCGCTGAGGTTCAGCGAAGAGCTGAACAGATTTTTGTAGTGCCCTTTGTTGGCAGCCATGTTTCACGGGCCCGCCTGTGATGCACATCAATTTTAGTTTAATAATTAATACGCGTGTGGGGACGGTGCCTGTTAGCTCTAAGCATCAACCGTATCTAAAACGCATATGCTTGGGCATTTTGGTTGTTCATTCACTCTATTTTTTTTATTGCATTGAAACGATCGAGAACGGAAAACAAGGGCGTGGTGTCCATGTCGATCTTTTCGGTTCTTTTTCGTTTTGTGCGGCAACACTACCGTAATAACTCGGGTTGATGCATCAAGTGACAACACAGCCTATTGCTTCGCGTTAAGTGCGCCTCGCGAAGTTTGCCCATTTGCTAATACATTCAATTTCAATAAATTCGTCTTCACCGGTGTTTTCGTTCACCCGCAACGTAGCGTCACACTTCCGAAAGCCGTGCCTGTGTAGCGGATCGAGCACTGAAGCTGGACTTTTGTTTGAACAGGACCTTTCGTCTGTGTGTGTGGTCGAACTGCCTACTTGAACAGTGCAAACGCTTGTTTGAACGTAACTGCTAACGTTCGAGCACATTTTATTCACAATGTTTCCATCATGTGTAACTTTTAAAATATTCTTGTTATTCAGTGTTTTATTGCCATCAGCCTTGCTTTGGCGTTTAACGTCGCTTAGTACTTCAGATGTTAAAGGTATTTTCGCTATGTGAAGCGTATTGCTAGTTTTTTTGTTGCACAAAAAAACTGTGTTGTTATACATACTGCACGGTATTTAAGCATGTGTTGCAGCCATAATGTAAAACTGGGCAGCATATTTATCTGGGAACACACCGCGCACAGCCACTGAACAGCCTATACGCTGCATCGGGAAGGACTTATGCTTTCTCAGCCTGCCAGCATGATTGAAACAAATGACCCTAATTTAGGAGTATGCAATGGTCACTGAGTGAAAGTAACAGGGTCACTTTATTCCAAAATTCGCAGCCAATTTTGCGGCTATAGCGAATGTGTTTGAAAAAAAAAATCGTGCTGAATTAATGCACTTAAAACAGTGAACTGCTTGAATATTTCGGAGAAAAAATTTTTCCTCACGTGGTTGCCTTTTAAACTTTCCAGAATGTTTTGTTTGTGTTGTTTGTGAAAAAAATATTTTACAGGTATCGCTCCTTTTTTGATAAGAAGTTTGGTACATGTTAAGTAACGGGGCTTATGTTAGGTGTTTGAAACTCAGTATAATAATACAATTTTTCGGCCACATAGGTCTGCAAGAATTTTGCCAAAATGTGTTTTGTTTGCATTTTCTCATTGCAATACTGCACTTTGTATGAATATCTGAGCTGTGACTACTTACTTCACAGAAAAGACATTTTGATGAAAAATTATTTTTAGGCATCTTGAGCTGTTAACCTCTACGAGAAAAGATCACTCATTTCACAGAATTGTCATTTTTGTCCGTATTGAGACGCAATTTGCACCATGTGGTGGTCCAAATAAAAATCACCTTTTACCTAAATTGAAAGCAAACAAACAGTTCTTTGTATGTGGCAAGTTTCATTGTTACAATTTCTATTTTAAAGAATAAAATAATTTTTGAATTTTCTCATCAACGACAATGGGGAACTTCGAGGCGTCAGCTGCCGTATGACCAAATGCCAAATGGGGATCTTGGAACTCCAAAAATCATTAAGGGGCAAAGCTCTTGAGGCCGTGGGTCGTTCCCTCCTCTGTAGTCGTACTAGTAATATGTAGCCACTTTATGAGCTGCACAATAGATGGCGTTAGTGGCTTTCACAGCATATACATGGACGAGATGATGATTCGTGGGGCGAATCGTTCGTCCATACGTTTGTGCTTTCGTCAGTTCGTCTGTCCATCCGTCCGGGCTTCCGTGTGTCGGTCTCCCCATGAGTCCGTCCATCTTTCTGTTCGTCCGTACTGGCGTCAGACTGTCTGTTCATCCGTTTGTGCCTCCGGACGGACGAACGCTATGCCCCACACATCATCATTCACTCCGTGGATATGCCGTGATCTTTTTCTCAAAACATGAATTGTTATGACAAAATTTGGCACATGAAAAGAACTGTTTATTTGCTTTCGATTTAGGTACAAAGTCTATTTTAATTCAAGCACCACATGGTGCAAGTTGCGTCTCATTATAGACAAAAGAACTATTTTGCGAAATTCGCGATTTTTTCTCGTAAAATTTGAAAACTTGAGAGGTATAAACTACTTTTTTCTCCGAATATACTTTATGTGGATTAAGTATTCACTTCTCAGACATTCATTCAAAGAGCAGTATTGATATAGAAAAAGGCAGATATAACACGTTTCGGCTAAATTATTTGAGGCGTATGTAGTCGAAAATGGTAATAATATTACTGAGCTTCAAACACTTTACGCAAGCCCTTCACTTAACTTGTAGACCGAATTTGGCACGGAAGAAGAAGAGGTACTTATGAAATAACTTTTTGCACAAACATCCAGATGAGCTTCCGGGAAGTTCAGGAGGCAGCCACGTGACCAAAAATGATTTCTCTGCGAAATATTCTAGCAGTTAGCTTTTTTTTAATGCAGTAAAATCAGCGCGATTTTTTTCGAATACATTTCAGATGGTCACCAAACTGGCTAGGACATCTGACGTGGAATGGCCCAATAGCCAATTCTTCCATTATATAATTGTGTCAATGTGAGCCAGTGCAAGAACACTAGTATCATTCGCATTTTGATTCGCAACTGTACAGTACCTAATTTTACAAGTTACCTGCACTGAACACCTTCTCAATGCACATACCGTCATGTATGCTCAATCGCATTGTGCTTTTATGCAACACAGATAAAATATATGTTGTTGCGCGTCGTACTGTATTAATTTTAATAAACTAATCTAATGAGTACCGTGGTAGATCTGAAGAAATACACATGCAGCTGTGTTGATGCATACTTAAGCATGGAACTTGAAATTCACTTAGATTGGTCGATGCTTGCAGCTAATGGAACATTATCAACTTAAAGCAGCACCTTTCTATTTGCCTGTGCGAGCAAGCTGAAAGGGTAAAGTAAGGTTCATATCTACGGCACAAAACGGTAAATGATTTTGCCACAGTGCGCTTTTCATGGCGTTTATTGCTCAGCATACCTTTTTTCGCATTTCTCACTGTAGTTGAGCCCGATGTCACTGAATATGCTTGCTATGCACTCAAATTTACACTTACACATAAGAAAGCAGTTAGTTATGCAGGGTGCATAATGTATGTTGCACTCTTTGTGAAATTTCGGCCATTGTTCTTTGTGTATTTATTTTAGGTTTCCGGTATTGAATTTTCTGTACAGAAAGAACACCTTCGCCCCACTTCTCTCGAAGGCACCAGTCATCTCAGCAGCTGAAGATGATTGTGCAAGCAGCAGTGACAAGCTTTGGTTTTGCAGTCAGAAGTATACCTACCCTGACATTACATTAATACAACCCCAATTACAGTTGTCGTATGTTGTCATTTTTTAATGTTGAAATTTATACTGTGAGGTATATTAGGTTGTAAATGTGACTCCAGAAACTCGCTTACTCATTCTACGTGTTTTTTTTCTATTGTCAAGGTGTCAATTAACGCCATACCTCTCAGTTGTTTGCCTGATTAGCGCAAATGTTTTTGAAAGTTGTGGGGATTTATTGTATTGAAAACAATGAATTTATAGTATAGAGAGAAAAAAACTTGGTCTCGTGAGATATTTCAAAGTGTTGCAGAATGCCATCAGATTCCTGTTTGTCAGACTTGAAGTTTTTTTATATTAAAGGCAGGTGCGAACATATGGGCTTAATTGTTTTTTGCTTCGGCGTTATGTTTGGTTGAACCTTACGCTACAGGTTACTGCTTGCACTACTGTGGTGGGGTGCGTGTCTGTGTGTGTGCGTGTCGTTTGCGGCTGTCTATCGTTTGTCGTTTTCAGCCCAGTCTATCTACACATATATACAATGGTCTTATGCAGCTCATTCAAGACCACGGCAGCCTATTTTATCAACTGCGTGCATGCAGGTATAAGTGCAGTGCGTGACACCAGAATCTTCCTTCTTCCCTGTCAGCCGCAAAGAAGGTTCATGTATGCTTTTCCCTGAGAACAATTGAGGCTTGGACCAAATGGTGATGCATATTTGATGGAATGAAGTGCTATTAACGGCTCTCCTCAACACACATGACAAAGCGTCACCTCCTGTGTCTCTGCTTTTGATATCCCGTTAATTGCGCTTCATTTGATCAAGTATGCTTATCCATATAACTGCCATCGTTTCAAAGGGGTTTTTAGTGTTACACCGCGCTCGCATGGGTGTAGCTCCATCTAACACCCATGGTTTAGGGGTGTTCATAAACACCTATTAAAGCAGAGTGTAACGTTTCTTTACACCCTATGGTTTTGGGGTGTTCCTAAACACCTTAATGTTTAGGGTATTCCTAGACACCCTAAAAGGGTGTTGCCCATGGGACAAAAAATACACCGTTATGGGTGTAAAAATTTTTAGAATCTATCTATCTATCTATCTATCTATGTATCTATCTATCCAGCTGCTTAGGACTTTATCTCTCCTGGCCGTTTCGATAATGGTATTGATACCAAATTTGGTACGGGATAACATGATTGTATGAAGAACATATTTGACTAGTCATAACATGAAAATCATGATACGTATGTTATGAATGTCATGACTTGCTCTTCCTGGTCCTGCAGGTCTTGCGGTGATTTCGATCACATGGAATGTTGATTGATTGATTGATTGATATGTGGGGTTTAACGTCCCAAAACCACTATATGATTATGAGAGACGCCGTAGTGGAGGGCTCCGGAAATTTAGACCACCTGGGGTTCTTTAACGTGCACCCAAATCTGAGCACACGGGCCTACAACATTTCCGCCTCCATCGGAAATGCAGCCGCCGCAGCCGGGATTCGAACCCGCGCCCTGCGGGTCAGCAGCCGAGTACCATAGCCACTAGACCACCGCGGCGGGGCCACATGGAATGTTGCAAAACTAGTATGGTATGGCATGATTGCATGGCAAACACAAGCGACAGACCCTAGCATGAAAATCGTGACATGCTTGTCATGTAACCACACGACTACATGCCACGCTCATAATGCGCTCGCGGCCATTTCGCTAGCGTCACATATACCAAATTTGGTATTACAGTACGTGAATGGAGGACGAAGGTATGTCACTGGTGCAAACATGTGGCTGGTGCGAACATGTAACAACACGACTACATATGTCACTTTAAAATCAGCACAACGTTACAAGGTGGAGGTAAACAATGCCGTACATGCATAGGCGTATCAGCTCGTGGTGGGGCGAGAGGAGCGCAAGCTCCTCACTGAGAAAAATTGGGGGGCGGAGGCCCCCTACTTACGACATGGGTAACCATCGGCTGTACACAGGGGAAACAAACAAGGCAAAATTTTTGTTCACCACTGCAATCACTCAAGTATATTGTTACTAGAAAAAAAGTACGAGGTAAAGGTACAATGTAGGGATAATTTTCCAACATTTCAGCAGTGACAATTTTCCTTGAAGGCTCTTTGCGACGCTTTCCGCCCTGTGCAGCAGCACTGCAGAGCAGGCTAGCGCTGAACAGGGGTAGTATTGCATCCCCTGTTCATGTTGTATTCTGCTGCGACTGGCCGATGCAGTTATAGATGGGACCTAAAAAACTTTTTATGGACTTGTCAAAGCATTTGCTGCTTCAGGAAAATCATTTTCTTTCATCAAAACGGGTTGCCCTCCTCGCATGTCTGTCGAAGCTGCTGTGAAAACATGATTGCGAATAATCTTCCTAAATATTTTAGTTTTGCCGTACTGGAAGCGCCAAGAAAGGGGTTTGCTTTAATCTCCGATAAATCTGATCAGCCATGCTTAAAGCATCTTGGAGCGATGGAGGCAGCTTGCAAAGCGGCGTCAAATAAAGCAGTGGACTTGAGCTCAGTGGGAAGCTGAAATATGTCGATAAAAATTTTCATAATACACTTGAATACTCAAGGTGTGCTTTAAAGATAAAAAACTGAATTTTTCCTGAGCTGTTTTAGTCATTGAAAATTTCATTCAATCATAAAATAATTATGGTTGAGGAGGCCGCCATTAACATATTTATGTTCATGCGGAAAGCGGGGAGTGAATGCACAACACGTAACACATACATGTTGCGTGTCGAAGAAGTTCTCTCTCTTCACACACACACACACACACACACACACACACACATATATATATTGTAATGAATTAATGAATCTAAATAACGGACGCTCTGCTGGCAATGAAGACGACGACGATGATCGGTGGCTGCAGTGGTAGCTCGCGCACGCCGTTCGCCATTAGCCAGACCTGCCTGTTAAAGCTCATTTTGCCAAGCTGCGTCTGAACGTTTCTCGACGTACAACACCTCTATTTTAAGTGGTGGAGGTGCTGGGTAGGGGACCGTAGATATCGATGCCGACGCGGTCGAATGGTCGGGACGGGCATGGTAAGGGTAGCAAGGTACCGCTGGCGTGACAAGGGGGAGTTTTTCGTCTCTGGCACGTGAAGCAGGCCCGAACGTATTGTCGTATAAAACGATACATGCCACGCCAGTAATATCGGAGACGTATGCGAGAATAAGTCTTCAAGAAACCTGCGTGGCCACATTGGGGGTCGTCATGAAACGTGGAACAAATTTCGGATCGTAGATGACGTGGAATCACGAGTAGCCACTGACGTCCACCGGGTGCGTAGTTGCGTCGGTACAGCACGTCGTCGCGAGTGGCGAAGTGCTCGACTTGCCGACGCAATGTGCGAGAAGGGGGGGAAGCCGTGTGCCCAGCCAGGATGTCTAGAATCGAAGCAACCCAAGGGTCCTTGCGTTGCTCAGATGGCATCTCGGCGATGGTGACGGCAGTGGCATCACAGGTTAGACTTTCGCAGCAGTCCGGGTCAGGGGGTAGCGGCGAACGGGATAGGGCGTCTGCATCCGAATGTTTCCGGCCGGAGCGATAGACCACGCGAATATTATATTCTTGGAGGCGTAATGCCCATCGGGCGAGGCGACCGCTTGGATCCTTCAGTGACGATAACCAGCAGAGGGCGTGGTGGTCAGTCACGACGTCAAAAGGGCGCCCGTACACGTAAGGTCGAAATTTCTCTATCGCCCAAAGAATGGCGAGACATTCCTTTTCAGTGACTGAATAGTTGGTTTCGGCTTTGCTAAGAGTTCGGCTTGCGTAGGCAACCACGTACTCTTGGAAGCCGTCTTTCTTCTGTGCAAGAATAGCGCCTAGCCCGACACCACTAGCGTCGGTGTGGATCTCTGTGGGTGCCGATGGGTCGTAGTGTCGCAGAATAGGCGGCGACGTGAGGAGGCGGCGCAGTTCATTGAAAGAATCGTCACAGGTGGCAGACCAGGCGGAAAGGTCTCTAGAGCCGGCGAGGAGCTTGGTCAAAGGAGCGATGATCGTCGCGAAATTGCGGACGAAGCGCCGGAAGTAAGAGCAAAGGCCTATGAAGCTTCGGAGCTCTTTCATGGTGGTCGGTTTGGGAAACGCTGAAACGGCTGTAAGTTTGGCAGGGTCAGGAAGAATGCCGTCTTTTGAAACCACGTGGCCAAGGATCGTAAGCTTTCGAGCAGCGAAATGGCACTTCTTCAGATTCAGTTGCAGCCCCGCGGCAGAAATACACGCGAGTACTTTCTCGAGGCGGGTTAAATGGGTTGCGAAATCGGTTGAAAAGACGACAATGTCATCTAAATAACAAAGGCAAACGTTCCATTTGAGGCCTCGAAGGATAGAGTCCATCATCCGCTCGAAAGTAGCTGGTGCGTTGCAGAGGCCGAAGGGCATGACTGTGAATTCGTAAAGCCCGTCGGGCGTGATGAAAGCAGTTTTTTCACGATCGGCCTCTGCCATGGGTACCTGCCAGTATCCAGAGCGCAGATCTAAAGAAGAGAAAAATTCGGCTCCCTGTAGGCAGTCCAAGGCATCGTCAATGCGTGGCAGCGGATAGACATCCTTGCGCGTGATTCGGTTGAGACGCCGGTAGTCCACGCAAAACCTGATGGATCCGTCCTTCTTCTTTACCAACACAACTGGAGAGGCCCAGGGACTGCTTGACGGTTCGATTATGCCACGTGTCAGCATGTCGTCAACCTGTTCATTGATGGCACGGCGTTCGGTAGTCGACACACGATATGGACGCTGCCGTATTGGCGTCTCTTGACCGGTATCTATACGGTGAACAACAGATGACGCTCGACCTAAGGAAGGCTGATTGTCGTCAAACGAGGCTCGAAAACGCTGTAGGAGCTTGATCAGCTGTTCCTGCTGCCCAGGGGTGAGGTTACAATCAATGGACTTGCGGAATACATCTATAGGTTCATTAGCGTCCGTTGCGGGTGTAATGGCACAAGTCGGTAAAAATGGCTTGTCTGGATAGATCGGGTCTTCGAAAATACAATTTAAGGTCTCGACGCTTCCCAGACACTCGCCGCGTAGCAGGATGTACGGACATGCAGAAACGTTGCACGCATAAAGTACCGCCGAACCATTGGAAAAGTTGATGACGGCAAACGGGAGGACGATGGTTCGGTGTTGCACACTAGCTATAGTTGGCTGGAACAGGAGCGTCGAGTTAGTGGCAGCAGGGGAAAACACAGGCACTAGGACGGCGGACAACGGCGCGATGCGGACGTCAGCTGCGGCAAACACTTTGGAGGGACTGTGGTGGTCGATATCAAGACACGGATTCGTCAACGTGAGTTCAGCACGAGCGCAGTCGACGAGGGCCTGATGGGTAGAAAGGAAATCCCATCCTAGTATGACGTCGTAAGATGAACGTGGGAGAACAACAAAGTTGACGGCGTACCAAACATCTTGAATAAGAACGCGTGCTGTGCACTGAGCTGTCGGCGCGATGAAATGGGAGGTGGCTGTACGCAGAGCAAGATTCGTAAGCGGCGTTGTAACTTTTCTCAAATCGCGACACAGTTTTTCACTAATTACAGAAACGACGGCGCCTGTGTCGACAAGTGCACGTACAGCAACACCTTCTACTAGCACATCAATTTCGTTGGTCGGACAAAGAGGAGGTCTTAGAAAGTTCGACGACGACGCAGTTCTTGCCTCCGGAACTGCGGCTGTCAGTTTTCCTCTCGAGCGGGGCTCGTGCGCCGAAGCATCGGGGAGACAGATCGGCGACGGGGCGGTAATGACTGGCGAGAATCGACAGGGCGTCGTGGGGACAATGAGTCGGTGATAGGAGAAGATGGTCGCCGGGGATTCTGGGCAGCCTGGTAATTTGCAGAATTCCCGTGGTCTGGAGGCTGGAAGTTACGACGGCGACAGTAGCGTGCTATATGTCCCACGAAACCACATGCGAAACATATGGGCCGATTATCCAAGGTGCGCCATGGGTTAACGACAGAAGGTGCAGGGGGCGAAACGGGATGGGGTGCCGTGTATGTAGGCAGCGTCGTAGGATAGGAGGACCCGGTGCCCCTGTATGCGCCAGAGACAGGTGGGGCTGGGGGTCTAGCAACGACGGCAGCGTAGGTCAGCGGCGTAGGGACAGATGGCGATGGAGGCAGTGCCTGCGTGACCTGTGTCTCAATGACCTGGCGTAGACGTGGGTCTAACGATGTCACTGGCGCGGATGCTTCGGCCACAAGAGAAAGCTGACGCGCAACTTCTTCACGAATGAACTGTTTGATGTGGGGCAGTAAGGCGGTGTGATCAGCAGCGACATCGTGCACGAGGGCGGAAACTTCAGCCGTATCTTCAGCGGCCCTGCGCGTCGAGACACGCTGCTTACGCAACTCGTCGTACTCCTGACAGAGCTGGACAACATCGGTGATGGTCTGTGGATTCCTAGCGACGAGCATCTGGAAGGTATCGTCGTCAACTCCTTTGATGATGTGCTTGATTTTGTCGCGTTCGGTTAGAGATTCATCGACGCGCTTGCAAAGAGACAAGACATCTTCAATGTAACTTGTAAAGGTCTCGTCCCTGCGCTGGATTCGACTACGGAGACGCTGTTCCGCGCGAAGCCGGCGCACGGCGGGACGACCGAAGACCGCGGCGATGGTGGTCTTGAAGGCGGACCAGGTTGTGATTTCGCCTTCGTGGTTCTTGAACCAGAGGCTGGCCACATCATCGAGGTAAAAGCGCACGTTTGTGAGCTGGTCGCAGGCGTTCCACTTGTTGGAAGCGCTTACGATTTCGTACTCGACGAGCCAGTCCTCGACGTCTTGTTCGTCGTTGCCGCGAAAAATTGGCGGGTCGCGTTGCCGAGGCACGCCAGTACAGTAGACTGTCGTTGGTAAGGCAGCTTGAGAAGGGCCAGGAGCAGTCATGGTGAACGGTGAGGGTAGCGTCCGATTGCGAAGTTCCAGGTTGATGGGAACCCCGGCTCCTCCACAACAACACCTCTATTTTAATATATATATATATATATATATATATAGTGTGTGTGTGTGTGTGTGTGTGTGTGTGTGTGTGTGTGTGTGACGCTACAAAATGGAGACAAGTCGTGGTCCACATGCCATGCGTTTATTCTAATGCACGCGAACTTCCTCTTCGTCGGCTTCCACTAAAATCACCTTGTTAATGCGTCACACTTCCCCCTCCCCTCGAGAAAGTCTCAGTTGAGAAGGTACAAAATACCGCCGCAGTTTGCTAACATGCACAATGTCAGAGTCTCTATCTAAGGGTAGCACAGAGCGGATGATCTCATAGTTCACTGTTGAGACCTTGCGTAGAATCTTGTAAGGTCCTTCCATGGCGGAACTCAGTTTGCCGTTGTGGGGATGCCATGGTGTCTCGTAAAGGACAAAGTCATCGACTTCGAACTCAATCGGAAAAAAAAATTCTCTCATAAATGACTTTGTTCTTATTGTGGTAGGTGATAGAATTGGTAACTGCAGTTTTTCGCGCTTCTTCGACAGTTTCTTCTCGTTGTTCCAGTACAGTTGGATAACATGGAAGTCCATACATCCGGAAGGAAGGTGCATAGCCGGTCACTTCGTGAGGTGTTCTGTTGTATTCGTCAATTACCTCCAGAAGCAGCTTAGTCCAAGACTTCCGTGGTTCGTCATTGATCTTTCATTTAAGTCTCGTTACGACAGTCTGGTTTGTCCGCTCGTTCATGCCGTTGCATTGTGGATGATGAGATGAGATGAGTAGTTGGTGTATACGATTGTTTTACAAATTGCTTGAATTTTCCTGCAGTAAATTCTGTTTCACGATCTGAAAGGAGCTTTCATGGTTTTCCAGGAGAAAAAAAATGGCAGCATATCTACGGAGTGAATATGGAAAGTGGGGCGAAGCATTCGTCCGTCCATGCGTCCGTCTGTGTGGCCGTCCATGCGTCTGTTTGTGCGCCCGTCCCTGCGTTCTTTCATGCATCCACCCCTGCGTCCGTTCATGCGTCCATCCATGCATCTGTTTGTGTGTCCGTTCGTTCATCTATTCAACACTCCAAGTCCCACCATCTCGCATCTTTTTATTATATATTCCCCATATAGAAGCACCGCCATCCAGCGGACATTCCAAGGACTAAACGAGAGGTGGCACATGCACACTTTCTTACGGCCTGCGCTTTGGGTCCACTTCCCACCTTTAACCACCTCGAGTTCATGGTATATTCTAGTTCACTGTATTCATGGCACTGCGACCAAACGCTCGCTAAACCTTTCGAAAACCAAGGAGGTTACGCCCAGCGAGTATAACGTAGCAACCTTTCCCTGTCAGATAGGGCTCAATTTACATGCCAATGGCTGCTAATGAGAAATGAGAGACAGGAGAATTCGGCTTTTACTTTCTTACGGCTTGCGCTTCGTATCTACTTCTCATTTTTAACCACCTTGAGTTCATTCATGGTATATACAAGTTCATTGTATTCATGGCACTGCGGCTCAACGCTCGCTAAACCTTTCTAAAGCTAAGGAGGTTACACCCAGCGAGTATAATGTAGCATCCCTTTCTTGTCCGATAGTGCTCAATGTACATGCCAATGGCTGCTAATGGGGATCGCAGCGTGCGCGTTGACTAAAAGCCGAATGCTCATGTCTCTCATTCCCTATTAGCAGCCATTGGCATGTACATTGAGCACTATTTTTTATTGTTAAACAACGCACAGAAGAAATCTCTCACTGGCACCACCTTGGAGGTCAAGTGTTACACCTATTTCGGGTATGTGCCACTGGTGGTTACATACGAGGGACGCCCAAGCCACGCCATAAGGAGCTTCGCCCCTAAAATTGTTTTTAAGCATGAAATGTAGGCGTCGTTGTTCTCACTTTTATGAGCAAACGCCCATATGTAGCGAGTCGCATGATCAATAACCAAGTGTATAAACGATTTTGACGAGCCATATCCAGAAAATCCTCCAATGGTGTCTATTGCAAAGAGGTCGAAGGGCTCTTCAGCTGGCGGCAGTGATTCAAGCGCCCCAAACTTTTTTGTTTTCGTCTTCTTGCATCTCTGGCATGTATCATAATGCCGAATGTAAGTGGAAACATCGGTTACCATATGCGGCCAATAATTTTGCGGAGATAGGAGTGATAGCGTCTTCTTCACTCCGACATGCCCAAAATGTTGATGTGTATTCTTCATAATGGTTGGGCGTAGTTCATGGGACACGTGTATTTTCTGTAGTCCTTTTTTTTGACGACGATGATGTTATTTTCCAATGAGCGCGTTCCTTTTTGACGCTCACTGTCGCATCGCTGAAGGTCGTCGTGTGACAGAAGAATAACTATTGGGGCTCTGGAGAGCGCATCTGCTTCGCATTACTTGCGCCCTTTTGATGTTTGATTTTCACATCATGCATTGACAGTTTCAAAGACCACCGGAAGAGACGACCTTGAGGATCTTTAACATTCTTCAGCCACTGGAGTGCAGAGTGATCTGTTACAACAGTGAATGACTTTTCATGAAGGTAACAATGCCATTTATCAAGGGCATCTACAACGGCAAGACATTCTCTTTCTGTAATAGCATAGTTTACTTAGTGTGCAAATAGTTTGTGGGAATAGTAGGCAACAGGATGTTCTTCGCCTTTGTCATCAGGTTGTTTCAGCACTGCACCGACGCCTTCGACAGATGCGTCACAGTACACAGTACATGGTCTCGAAGGGTCGTATATGAGAAGCACCGCTTCTTCAGTTATCCGCTACTTTAGTTCACGAAAGGCTTGCTCGCATGCTTCTGTCCACACCCACTTGCTGCCTTTGTGGAGTAGTTTTGTGAGTGGAAGAGCGATATCGCTGAAGTGGGGGATATACTGACGGCATGTGTTTACAGTGCCCAGAAAACGCTGGAGATCTTTTTCTCGTTTTGGTGTCGGAAATTTGAGTACGGCAGCCACATTATTTTGCTTAGGTGTCACTGTTCCTTGTGAAATTTTGTGGCCCAGGTATTCAATGCTGCAGCATACAAATTGGCACTTTTTTCGTTTGAGGTTTACGTTCTCGGTTTTGAGAGCTTTCAATAGTGCCTCAAGGTGTCGTATATGATCATTAAATGTCTCTGAGTATACGACCACATCGTCAAAGTAATTACTAACATTGGTGAGCTGATGCTTCGCTATTATTGATTTCATGGCTCTTTAAAACGTAGCCGGAGCGTTCTTCATCCCAAACGGCATTATCGACCACTCAAAGTGACCATCAGGCGTGCGTGGCAAATGCAGTTTTCTGAACATCATCAGGATGCATTTGGACATGCCAGTATCCTGACGTTACGTCCAACGTAGTGAAAAACTCCGCCTTTCCCAAGTGTTCAAGAATATCATCTATACGTGGAACCGGTTGAAAGTCGAATACCATTACGACATTGAGTTTCTGGTAGTCAATACATAGACGAGTGCGTCCTTCACCTTTCTTTTCCGCTAAAATGACAGGTGCGGCGTTGGGCGATAATGAAGGCCTCACAACACCTTGCTTAAAAAGAGCGTCAACTTGTTTGTCGATCTCCACTTTGGCTGCCTGTGAACATTGGTGTGGTGCTCGACAATTAGGGACAGCATTGGTAAGTGCAATCCTATGTTTCTCAGTTGTGATGCACCCAATATCTGTCAGAGATTTCGAAAATATCTCATCATACTTGTTTAAAAGAGAGTCCAGCGCCGTAGACTCATGCTCTGATAAGTTTTCTGAAGTAAGGGTTCGCATCAGCGGGGCTTGAATGGTTTTCTTTTCATTGTAATGCGGAAGGTTCATATTATCTCGTGCTTGTGTCACTGACTTGCTTTCCAGATTTACAGAAAGATTGAAGTACGAAGCGCTGTCTAGGCCAAGAATTCATTGCGTTCTCATGCCTCGAAGCACATGTGAATAAACTTTCTTTATGACGTTCCCAATTTGTAAGTGAATGTTTACGCGACCCAAAGTTTGAATGCTTGATGAAACTTGCTGGACCATGATGCTGGAGTCTCTCATCAACTGAAGTTTTAGCTGTTTGTACACAGCCTCGCTGGTACAAGTAATTGTTGCTCCTGTATCTAGAATGGCATTTACTGGCTTTCCGTTGATAAGAGCAATGAAGTGTATTATTGAAACTCTGGGTCGCCTCCCTCGTTTCCCCGTTCAGTATCAATAGCGGACACATTGCCGCGGCGCGGACATTTGCTGTGCCAGTGAAACTCGTGGGAAACCGGCAGGTGAGCAGTATCTACGTTCGTTTTGCGGGGCACGCGGTCGAGGAGTTATTGTTGGCGGCTGCGGTCTGCTGAAGAGACGTGGAGCTCTTGATGCAGTACTAGCGTTACGAGTAAAGCAAACTCCTCTCAACCGTTTTAAAGATGTCTCGACCCGTCGAGCAGCGGTGAGCCACTCTCATGACGAGTTGAAAGACAGTCCGGCAAGCGCCAGTTCCACATCAGGAGGAACACCATCAGTCAGTCCAGAAATGATGTGGCAATCTTTCATGTCAGCCAAGGAACGCAGTAGCTTTTTCTCGTCGTAGTAGTCTTTGATGTTCTGCCCTCCTTTCAGTCGGTAGTGAATGAAGAGACGGACGGCATCTCCGTCAGTCGTAGCAAAGCGGGCTTGCATGTCGCGCTTGATATCGTCCCAAGTTGTATCGCCGTTGCCGAAAATCTCTGTCAGGTAACACTTGAACGCTTCCCTTTCAATGTATTCGCTGAAGTGACTGACCCGATCGTAATGAGTCCATGACGCCTTCGCTGCCTTCGCTGCCTTCATATATATATATATATATATATATATATATATATATATATATATATATATATATATATATATATATATATATATATATATATAGGTGTATATATATATTCTTAATGATATCTAACAGACAGTAATGCCAAAGAATGTACAGGGGAAGTTATTAGAACCAATAGAATGTAAATAAGAAAGAAACGTGGGTGAAAAAATGACAAGCCATGAGCAGGAAAAACGAACCCTTAGGTATATACTTCTTTTCCTTGTATATATATATATATATATATATATATATATATATATATATATATATATATATATATATAACTTACTGACTAGTGAGGGTTAGGTTAAGCCCCCCCCCCCCCTCGCGAAAAAGTTGGTGCGCCACTGCGTACACGACTTAGAGTGCACTGTACGTGGGATCTGCCAATTTTTTTCTGAGCCATGCATTGCAACGGATATAGAACGGAAGAACCCTGATATGTTATGTCAGACAGATAGACAGACAGATGAACTTCAGTTGCGTCCTGGGAAGAAGGTTCCTAAGAAGCCACCCAGGGCTGCACCCGTGACGGGGTCGGGGACCAAAGGTTCCCTATCGCTTTACAGACTCTCTAGACTGCCCGGAGTTGTTTCGCAAGTTGTGGACTTGCTAATAAATTATGTGCCCTCCGAAAATAGATCCATGTGTTCTTGAGTGTAACATTTTAACTTACAGTTCTAAGCCTTAGTCTACATTTGTAAAAAATGTGCAGAACTCCTCGTTTGTGTCCTTCAAAAATAAGCGATGTTTTGGCACGCACTTACATATTTGTCAACGTTGTGTGCTTTTTGGGGCCACAATTGTCACATAGAAGTCGCAAACAGCACATCAGGCTTCGAATCAAATTTCTTTTTAACTAAAAACTGCTGCTCCGTCTCAAACATAGAAATATAATTCAATATATACCGAGTGAATGTTACACCAAGCAATTTCGTATCTTTTTTTTACTCTGGCATAAAGGAAATATACTTTCAGAATTACAAATACAGACCAGTCTTTAGAAGTAGTAACGTTAATGCAAAGAAGCCAAAGAAATGCATTAGCGTGGTATTCCTAATGGTTTATAATAATTGCAAGGCATTATTGGGGTCTGCAACACTTTTTCAAATAGTATTGTAATTGACCCACTAAAAAGCTTATTGTCTGAAGAAATAACCACCGCACAAATTTCTAGAATTCGTCCAGTATACGAACAGATGCTAAGCACGCTGCAATAACGTTACCTCAACTCGCGTCCCGACAAAAGTGCCGGAAGCTAAGCAGGGTAAGTTAGCACAGGGAAATGAAATAAGTGACCTGCACCTCGTGACCTTGACCACTTTTTTCTATTTCAATATGTGGCTTTTCAGTGCGATTGCGCGCGCACGCGTGGACAAGTTCTGGCCTCCTGCGGCGATCTCTCTAATAACCGAGCGCACCATGTTTGAATTAGCCGATGGCTGATAGGTGGGCTCACTACGAGTTCTTTTTTAGCTACTTCTGTATTGCGGAGAGAAGAGAGAACAATTTTTAGCTGACGTTGATAATTAATAGTGTATTCCAGGCCACGTGCTGCGTTATAATATTTGGCTCGCATGTTGTCAGGAGCCTCTGCTACCGATAGGCAGCGTTTTCTGACCATGTTGAAAAGGTGTTGCCAGGTCCCTTTAATTGCGCCCTGTTGTTAAGGGAAACCAAAAAGCAATCTGCTTCTTCTAGAGACTAATAATAGTGTTGCTTAGTGCCTACTCTGTCTCATACCTTGGCCGGGGCGACTGTGAATAAATGGCATTTGCTCTTCGACAGCACTCCCAATGACGATATATAGGACTGATTTGTCAAGTATACGTGCTGTAGTCTTCATCACTCCACGGAAAATAAATGGACCACACGGTCCTTTCATTTAGAAAATTTAGAACACGGTTGCTCGTTTTACGTCTGACTGTCTTCGTGTAGCTAGAAAAGCATTTCTTCTTATTTTACATACATCACTCAATTACAGTCTATGAAGTACTTGTTTGCTAACACGTATTGGAGCACTGAAGGAAAGTACAGACATTGTGGTACTTCTTCGTGTCACCATACTCCTCTCGTTAGGCTGAAAATGTTTGAGTGTTTCTCTAGGTCAGGGCTGCATGCGTTCTACATGTAAGTGCATTCTTCTATGAATCTTGAACTTACCCTTCTGTACTGCTGCTTACTACGATAGCTGTGTTACATCTTACAAATCCTGAGCAATTGAGTGTGGAACTTGTAGAATCTAGTCCAAGTTTTCTATATATCTACACAATAGACACGGCTGAAACTCACGCGGAGTAGCAGTTACTGCAGAAGCAAGGTATTCTTCCCACAGAGTGTGTGTAATGTAATAAATATCAATCGGAATCAGAGGAGTCTCATATTGAACGCGTTTCAAAATTTTGGTTGGTTGCTTTCCACGCGCAGATGATTTAGAACAGCAAATTGGGTGGAGCTTTTGGCGTCATAGGGGCGGTTTACGTGCCCACTATGGTTGCCCCGAACTTCTTATAGTCATGATAGTTAGATTGCGTGCAATAGTATTGTATCGGTCTCTGGTGCTCGAGGCTATCACGTGGTATTAAAAACCGGATATAAAAAAGTCTACAAGTCAAAAACAATGTTGGCATGCTCACATCTGTAGGTACTACCTCTATCTCTCATACCGCAGTAACTTCGCCTATTTCTCTGAAAATATAACTGCCACGTAATATTGAAGTGAGCGTCTACTTTAAATTGAGAAACGTTGCTATGCGTCCACGGGGGGAATAATGGAGAGTGGGGCGAAGCATCCGTCCGTTCATTCATTCTTGATTCCATCCGTCCATGCCTCTGTCTGTGTGACCGCCTGTGCGTCCATCCGCCCGTCCGTACGTGCGTCTGTCTGTGCGTCTGCACGTTCATTCATGCGTCCGTCTCTGCGTTCGTCCATGCATGCGACCCTGCGTTCGTCCATGCGTCCATCCGTCCATAGTATATTCTAGTTCACTGTACTCATGGCACTGCGGCCCTATGCTCGCTAAACCTTTCTAAAACCAAGGAGGTTATGCCAAGTGAGTATAACGTGGCAACCCTTTCTTATCAGATAGTGCTCAATGTACATGCCAATGGCTGCTAATGGGGAATGAGAGACAGGGGAATTCAGCTTTTAGTCAACGCGCACGCTGCGAATTTTTCATTGTTCAACCACGCACAGGAATAATCTCCCACCGGTGAGACCTTGTAGGTCAAAGCGTAAGACATGTTAGGCATTACTAGAAGGGACGAATGGGTGCCGCTTTAAGGAGCTTCACCCTAAAACATGAGATCAAGCGGAGCATGCTCCGCTAAAGCAGTTACAGTTACAGTTAAATCAGTTACAGTTAGATGTCTATGGACAGACATATAACAAAAAGGACAAGATAGAAACAAAATTTTCAGTTATTTTATTTGTCAAATCGTCCCTCTCACACTATCTCTACACATGCGATCGCTAAACAGAGTGTTTCGTGCCTTATTACAAAGCCCTGATGCACTATGATGAGTCAGTCGTTCATGGAGGCTACCCAAATGGTTTCTGTATCTGAATGTAATGCGGAAATAAGGGCATATATTAGCCCAGCCACAGTGTTCTAGTGACTAAGGTACTCGGCTGCTGACTTGCATGTCGCGGGTTCGAATCCCGGCTGCGGCGGCTGCATTTCCGATGGAGGCGGAATTGTTGTAGGCCCGTGTGCTCAGATTTGGGTGCACGGTAAAGAACCCTAGGTGGTCGTAATTTCCGGAGCCCTACACTACGGCGTCTCTCATAATCATATGGTGGTTTAGGGACGTTAAACCCTACATATCAATCAGGCCATATATTATTTGCGTAAATTAATCAAGCGCGCTGTGTTTTGCAACTTAATAAAGATTCAACAAATAATTGATTATCACTGATTGTTTCGTAAGAGATGCTATAAATTCAATATATCTTCGTGTGTGCTGCTACGAAATCACTCACGGTATGTCATAAGTAGTGAAAGAAAGTAACACCTCTTTTTAGAAGCTTTAGGTTACTTTCTTTGAGGACATTTAAGCCCTTTGTTTATCCTTTTCGTCGTCCTCTACTCTTGCTCTGATATTAATGTGGCCACAAGACATACGATATTTGACCCTGGTATTTTTTTGCACTATACGAACTGAAACAGAGTAATTACTGTGAATATGAGTGTGCTACAAAGTAGTGCGAACATCTCAGCGGCCATGTAGTCTAATGGCTTATTTTTTTTTACCAACCCAACCAGCTGGTTAGACAAACCTTATCAACATGCCGTGGACTATGGCAGAAGTTTTGTTTATTCGTAGGCAATACTTGTGGCTTCCTTGCGGCACTGAAAACAAACATCGCTACTGCGTCTTACAAGCTGCAAGCTGTGCCCCCATGCTAACACACACACGTGATATTAATCATAATTTTTGAACTATCGAACAATAATAAAACAATTACAACGTGAGGCCCTTCTGTTCAAGAGGATTACATGGAGTACATGTGCTGTCTCTTATACAATGTATCCGGCTTTCGTGCTTTCGAGCAGGCAGTCAGATACTACCATAAACGTTACTCCAGCTGCTTCCTCGGGGGGATGACAAGTCTGTACGAAGAAGTCGCGTTAGTAGTTCGTGTGTAGCGCTGTTTCCAATAATGCACACAACGTAAATGAATGATGCGGTAAGAATGTATTCGCATAAGGGCTATCACTATATAAGTATGACAACAAACGTATACACTGTATTCAAAGCAGATGGAGCACCACTACATCGCACATATGGATGGAGCACTGCATGCGTAATAAAGAAGAGGCATGCTTAGCTCTTATTATATCTTATTCGTGATCTGGGGGAAATGCATACAGAATTATTTATTATTAGCTTCAGCAACCATCACAAATGCAGCCCATAAGCGAAGCAACGCTGTTATTATATTAGCGGAGCATGCATACTTTCATGCAGGCTGGATTCTGTGCAAGGGAAGCCTACAGCAACCGATGTCTGGCAATGACCTAATGTTAGGTGCCCATAAATCAGTATCGCTTAGGGCATGCACTTCTTCTGAAATCCTTATGCACTCCGAATAGATGAGCAGAAGCATACACAAGCCGCATGACGAGAAAAGCAAATCGAACATAAATTCTGTAATACTCGTGCAAACGAACATCGTTGTCAGCGTTTGCATGTTTGCGCATACATTGGAAGGAGAGCAGACAGGCAATGCGGCACTGGTGGTAACGATCGTCTGCCATCTTCGCCCATACATTTCTACTTGGCGTCAAATGCGTATGACTTCATATAAAATGTAAAAAGGAAACGAATTGAATAAAACTATTGCTGGGGTTTTTCTCGATACACCACGATGTGGTAATGACATAGGCCGGGGTGGAGGGCTCTAGCATTAGCATCTACCTGGGGCTTCTTGACAGCGTACGTAATAACTAAATACGCGATTTTCAAATGCTCAAAGCTGAGGTCAGCATCTCAGTTTACGCAGATCACATTGCTGTTTGCTGTACCAATTATGAGACGATAATGTATTCTATTAACATCGTGAAACACTTTTGCCAGCTAAGTGACTGTGCACTGAACTTCTGTAACTGTCTTTCATTGTAATGTTGGGAATGGGATGTCACATTAAGAATATTTGCTAAGACCGACCGGCAAGAAATACAAGCGACATGTTTCTAAGTGCCACTTAAGTTTCATCGGGACAGTGAACGGCATTAAAATAAATATTTGATTGATTGATACGTGGGGTTTGACGTCCCAAAATCACCTTATGTAGTGGAGGGCTCCGGAAGTATTTAGCACCTTGGTTCATTCAACGTGCACCCAAATCTGAGCACACGGGCCTACAGCATTCTCGCCTCCATCGAAAATGCTGCCACAGTAGCCGGGATTCGATCCCACAACCTGCGCGTCAGCAGCCGAGTACCTTAGCGACTAGAACACCACAGCGGGGCACCACAGCGGGGCTTGAAAAAAGAAGAAGCACAGGTGTTACGCAATAACACTGAGATATGAAAAGCTAAAGGTGCTTGAATATTAGAGTGAGTTACAATGTGCAACTTCTTCTTGGAGTGATGCGTATTACACCTCTTTCCTCTGCCGTAGAATGAACGTGCGAAACAGACGCACTCTATTTGCAGTATTCATTTGAAGCTCCGTCTCGGGGAAATTGAACCGAGAATGCGGGCTTGAATTAGTTCATTTGTACTGGTGACAAATAGTGATTTTTTTTATTTTTATGTGTGATTGAGGGAAGTCTTTCCGTTAATTGTGATATCTGTTTAGAGTGCTGCTAGAATTTATAGTAACGTAGCAAAATTTGCAAGGACGAATTGAGGTGCATATAAAAGATATTTTGTCTTTCGCTTTCTGTCGGTACAATTTTCGTTATAATGTCTCAATGATATTACACATAAAGCTCTGTACAGACCCCGTTGGAATTTTATTGCCTGTGTCACTTTACCGTGAACTATATACGAAGCATTGTAAGCGTGTTAGGTGTATTGTTGTAAGGCACCGTAGGTTCAAAAATTTTTCTTTCAGTTACCCAACGGTACATTACCAACCAAACATGGTTGTTAGGTAAAAGATTACTCGTCCCTTGAAACATGCATTGTTTTTCATGCAAATAACACAAAACAACTGGACACATCTTATTAGACTGTTTGACCAGTGTGTTTTTTGTGACACGTTGCAAAGACTTTGGAGTAGTTGCCGTGAAGCACTCTTGGCATCTGCTTACTTTTCTTAGAAATGAGGGTACCGTACTTTACGACCTAGTTGTGCTCCTAAGCCTGCATAGCATATACACGCGAAATGCCTTTCAAAATATAAATGTACAGGAAAATCTCTACACGAATATTTCTGCTAATATGTGCGTCATTTCCTCTTTTTCTAAGTACTTGAGGGGCTGGAAGATGAGGGCAGTGTGTATCGCGAGGTCAACTGTTGCTCCACATGCGGAAGTTTTATAAGTACTCAGTTTGGTGCTGGGATTTGGTAATGTGAGATTCTTTTGTACTTAGGCCAGTGCGTGAACAGTCTTGGGTCAAAGGCAATAAAAAAGCGCCGATGATGTATTAAGTATAGCACAGGGCCTCATGTGCCTTTACTTTTCATCGTGAAGGCACATGAAAGAAAAAATGAAGAATTCATGCGAGCACGTTTTCAGCATGCTACACATGGAGCGCTACGCCAAGCTGAAATTGCAGCATGCCACAGCACACTACAGCACACGGCAGCATACGACAGCTGGTACACTTTAGGGCAGCGCACTCTGAACAGAGAAAGAAATACAGGGACATAGCGATAGAGGTAGGGATATAAAAATTCGGCCCACATCAGCAAACTACGCCTAATCGATCAAACAACTGCGTACTACGCTGAATGTCATCGAGACACGATGGTGTTCTGACGGCCAGGCAATATGACTGCTGGTCTCATCTGCGTGAGATATCGACACTATTTGTAGCGGTGCCGTCGGGAAACTTGAGCTTGTGCAGAACTCAGGGCCACTCCACTGTCAGGTGTCAGCACTGTATGGTCGGCAGAGCGCTTTTTGTGCGAAGTGTTGCATTTTCAGCGCAGCGTACGAAACACTTGGGTCTTCAGAATGATGTATGTACGTATTTTTGTAAAGGAAACGATGACCGAATGTTTACATATTGATGTCGCACCTCAGATGCGCATAAAATATGCTTTTTGATCAACAATGCGCACAAGTGTGAAGGAAGCCAACAGTTCCAGAGGGCTGGGCGTTGATTGAACAAGCACTTAAAGGCTGGACGGGAGACTGATTTCTACTCTGAAGCATCTCAATAAAGAACATCGTCAATAAACAGAAAACTAAATAATGCCACAATCATTACTAGAAGACGTTAGACAAGCAAAACTGACAGATTCACAAGGCATTTGATGGAGACATCTTGGTCATGAGGATGCTGCCGCATTACAATGTATTTGGCCCTATCAATCTATGCTACAAAACCGCGAAAAATGCTTTTAACGGAATTCATTATGCACTAGCTGTTTAATGACGTTTGGAAGAAGAAGCGCGTACTCTTTCTGTGTGGTGGCGTTGGCTCAACTTTATGTGTGTGTGTTTTTTTGCTTATTTTAGGTTACCTATTGTAATTTATTATTTCATTTGTCTTCCTACCTTTCTTAATACTTCTTACGATCTAATTTTTAACTTGCAGTGAGTCCTCGTTATGATTCCTCTGTGTTGCTCACGTTTTTAGTAACTATTTTTCGTTGCAATAAATAAATACTGTGGGATTGCAAGTGTGTGTACGCAATGTTTCTTTTTAAAGTTTTATTTGCGTCACTACTCCCAAATACGCTTTGGGGACCCGGAGTACAACAGTCCAAAGGTGTGGCACGCCGTGGTGGTCTAGTGGCTAAGGTACTTGGCTGCCGACTCGCAGGTCGCGGGATAAAATCCCGGCTGCGGTGACTGCATTTTCGATGGAGGCTGAAAGGCTGTAGGCCCATGTGCTCAGATTTCGGTGCACGTTAAAGAACCCGGGGTGGTCGAAATTTCCGGAGGCCTCCACTCGACGTCTCTCATAATCACATGGGGGTATAGGGACGTTAAACCCACATATCAATCAATCAAACAATCAATCCATATAAATGGGCATTTTGACTTCCACAGTGCGGTGCGCTTATGTTTTGCATGTGCATCCATTAGAATTCATGCTCTGCAGTAATGAACAAGTACTGTGTACGCCTGCATGGGCAAGATCTCAACTGCTTCGGAAATGCCGCATTCGATGTTTTAAAAATACGTATATTTTGTTGATTGAGCTTTTCATTTACGTCATGTCTGTTAAGTAGATGCGGTGATTCAACCTAATGCTTATCGATTAGGTCGGTTAACAGCAGGTTCCTGCCTGAGCGGGTAGGAGTGACACGATGTCCAAAGCATAAATACCCTCAAGAAGAATCGAAAATGAAAAACGGGGGCTTGTGTACTCATGCGACAATTCTACTTGATACTGTTATATCCGGACACCGGGCACATGGTATAACATCTTTATTACTGAGGCGCACACTGCCAGCCTCAACACAAGCAGTACAAAACAGAATAATCCCCTCCAGATACTGTGGACAGAATATGTACACACGCTATCTCTCGGCGCATGCGCAACTGGCAGTATCTTGAGAGCATGCATACAAACCCCGCGACTGACGTCACAACACATCCTTCACGCACAATTTTAGAAACTATCATAAGTCAGGCGCTCAGGTGGGCGCCGTTGCCTTGTGCTACGTTGTAAGGGAGCCGGCTGCTCACGATTTCCGGGAAGTGAGAGTCTCGTGGGTGACGACGAATCTGAGCTTTGGTTGGTCGTCGATGTAGCATTTGTGATGTCCGATGCATGTGGTAGTTCCACTTCCGGTGGTGGGTCCTGTTGTGCCGTCGGTTCGATGTCCGATGGTCGCAAGTGGTCCGCGTGCACAAACCGCACTTTGTTTCGCACATACACTAAATACGTCGAAGAAGATTTCACACACGTCACTTCTCCAGGCCACCAGTTCACAAGTTGCCCACGCACAGAACGCACCAGTACACGATCACCAACAGCAAACACTCGAGGTGAACCTCGGAGCCTGTCAGCAGACTTTTTTATTTCTGCGGTCTTAGCTCTCATCTGATTTGTTACGTCCGGGCGCAGCAGCGGCAATCGGGTCCGCAGCTTCCTTCTCACAAATAATTCAGCAGGGGTTCTTCCCGTGAAAGTGTGAGGTGTGGTTCGATAACAAAACACGAAGTTATCTATCCTGTGTTGCAGTGTTCTGTTTGTGCCCTTTTCCGAGTCTTCTAGCACTTAGTTGAGCAGTGCTTTTTTTGTTGTCTGAACTGCGCGCTCCGCCGCACCGTTAGACTGCGGATGGTACGGCGGCGTTAGTGTGTGCCTCACACCATTAGCTTGAAGGAATTCTTTGAATTCAGCTGCCCAAAACTGCGGCCCGTTGTCCGTCACTACCTCCAGCGGAAGGCCATGCGCCGCGAACCATGAACGCACTACTTCAACGGTCTTCGCCGCGGTGGTTGCACTCATTATCTTAATTTCAAGCCATTTGGAATAGGTGTCGATAGCGAGGAGAAACATCCTTCCCTTTTCTTCAGCGAAGTCTAAATGCACACGCTCCCACGGATTCTGGCATATTTGCCACGAGGACAAGGGTACGGGTTGAGCTACAGGGAGAACCGTTTGGCATATTGCACATTTGCGCACTGTGTTTTCGAGGGCTTTGTCCATTCCCGGCCACCATACTACTGACTTCGCTAATGCTTTCATTCGGGTTATACCCAAGTGCTGCTCGTGCAGCAACTGCAAAACATCCTTGTGCAATGATTCCGGTACTACCACTCTGTTTGTCCATATAACGCACCCGTTGTCTACACTGAGCTCGAGCCGGCGTACCCAGAACGGCTTTAGCTGCTCAGACACGGTCTTGGGCCATCCATGCCAGATCATGTCGCGTACAGCCCTCAGCACTTTATCGCATCCTGTTTCTCGACTGACATCATTTGACGTTAAAGGCAAGTCGTTTAGTGCTGAAAAGTAGAAGATTTCTTCGCACTTGCTACCTGTGTCAGGTAACGGTAAACGGGACAATGCGTCTGCATGCTGGATAGCTGATCCTGGTTTGTGTTTGATTCTATAGGTGTAGTCGGCCAAAAATGTCAGCCAACGATGCACTCGTGCCGTGGCTACTGCACTGCCCTGCCGTTTAGGGTCAAACAAAATTGTCAAAGGTTGGTGATCTGTTATGTTAAAGGGCCGTCCGTAAAGGTACTTATGAAATTTTTTTACAGCAAACACAATACTAAGTGCTTCTTTCTCAATCTGCCCATAGTTACGTTCGGCCACTGATAATGACCGCGAAGCAAAAGAAACCGGCTTTTCCTCACCGTTCACCAAGTGCGATAGCACAGCCGCTAACCCGTAATCAGAAGCGTCACATGTGATCCAGATTTCTTTTTTTACGTCATACAACTGCAACACAGTCTTATCAGTCAACAGTTCTTTGCATCTTTCGAATGCTTCATTACATTCGCGTGACCAGTGCCATGTAGTTTCTTTTCGCAACAAGTTGTGCAGTGGTTCCAAGATCGATGCTAAATTCGGCAAAAATTTTCCGTAGTAATTAATCAAACCTAAAAAGGCCTTCAACTGACTCACGTTAGTGGGCCTTGGCGCTTTTCTGATAGCTTCAACTTTTTCCGCTGTTGGGTGCAAGCCGTGCTTGTCGATCTCGTGTCCCAAGTATGTGACGCGTTGCTGAAAGAAGCTGCATTTCCTTGCGTTCACTTTTACGCCGTGTTTACTTAGGCGTTGAAGAACTTGCTCCACCCTTTCATAACACTGCCCGTCGTTCTCACCAGCGATGACTACATCATCAATGTAGCACGCGGTTCCAGGCAGACTACGCAGTATCTGGTCCATGACCGCCTGGAAAATAGCTGGTGCGCACGCTACGCCATAAGGCAAGCGGCGGAATCTAAACAGACCTAGGTGGGTGTTAATAGTGAGCAGTTCCTTCGCTTGTTTGTTTAGTTCGAGTTGCAAGTACGCTTTTGAGAGGTCTATGATAGAAAACACAGTTCCACTCTGAAGATTTGCGAAGATGTCTTCAGGAAGTGGCAAGGGATACTGATCGACCTTGATGGCTGGGTTTACTGTGATGCGATAGTCGCCACATAATCTCAGTTCTTGAGTGTTCTTTTTTGGAACAATCACAAGAGGCGTTGCCCATGGACTATGTCTGACCTTATATGACCCCAGCTTTTTCTAGCTTGACCAATTCTTGTTCAACGCGCTCGCGCAAAGCTTATGGCACTGGTCGCGCTTTCATAAAGACAGGGCGCGTGTCATCCTTCAATTCAATGCTGCATTCGAATCCCTTAATTGTACCAAAACCTGCGCCAAACACTTCGGGAAATTTCTCAGCAAGCAATGCCTCCTTAGCCACCACATTTACTGAAAATACTTCCTGCCAATTTATTTTGATTTTAGAAAGCCAATCTCGGCCAAACAACGTGGGCACTCTAGCACCCTGCGTTTCTTTCGCTATGACAAGTGGCAGTTCGAAAAACTGGTCTTGGTATTGCACCTTTACATCCATAATACCAACAGTAGGGACCGTCGTGCCATTGTACGTGGCTAGTTTGACATTTGCTTGCCTGCAAGAGGCGTTTGGGAAGTGTTTAGCACACTCTGTTTCTGACATTATTGACACCGCTGCGCCCGTGTCAAGTTCCATGGGTATCACTTTATCATTTATGCAAACCTTGATTACAATGGCGGGCATACCTTCTTTGTGGTTCGTATTATACAGAGATAGCAGTTCGTTAGTATTTTCTTTCTCGCATTCTTCGCTCTCTACTCTATTTACAAGCTTAGATTTGCACAATTTAGCAACATGACCCCTTTTTGTACACCTATGACAGGTACTGTTCAGAAATCGGCAACTCACGGGTGAATGCTGTCCTCCGCAACGATGACACATTCTTTTCGTTTGTTCTTTCGCTGCCCCATGTTCCAGCTGGACTGCGTCGGCGCTTCCCTCGAAGGTGCTTTACTCGGTTGTGAGATTTTCCGTTGCCAGTAGACGTCCTCCGTTTCTACAGCTGCTCCTTTAGAACTGGTTTGCAGCATTTCTTTCGTGTCTTGTGTTGCCGCTTCCATGGCCATGGCTACGCAGCATGCGCGTTCCCACGTTACTTCCTCGTCTGGCATTGCCAATAGCCTGCACCGTACTCCCTCGGTACGCATTCCAGCGACGAGCCGGTCACGCAATGCTTCGGTCAAAAAGGCACCGAATTCGCATGTTGCCGCGAGTTTCTTCAATTCGACTATAAAGTCTGCGACAGTCTCATGAGGCTCTTGCTTTCGCTGGTGAAAACGATACCTTTCGGTGACCACGGAGCGCTTGGGAGCGTAATGCTTCTTCAGAACGTCAACAACTTCCGTGAATGACGCCTTAGCTGGTGTTTTAGGCAGCAGCAAGCTCCGAAGCGTGACGTAGGCCTTCTCACCTATAGCCGGGAGAAAGATTGGAAGCTTCTTGTCTTCCGCGATGTCATTGGCCGCGGCAAATACTTCGAACCGCTCCAGGTGTACCTCGAAGTTACCGTCCTCTTGTTGGAACTCGGGTAACTTACCGACAGTGGTCGCCATACTCAGTTCAAGCTGGTTAGAGTGTGATTGCTAGAAGCCTGCGGCGGGTCCCACCCTCGTCGCCAGTTGTTATATCCGGACACCGGGCACATGGTATAACATCTTTGTTACTGAGGCGCACACTGCCAGCCTCAACACAAGCAGTACAAAACAGAATAATCCCCTCCAGATACTGTGGACAGTATATGTACACACGCTATCTCTCGGCGCATGCGCAACTGGCAGTATCTTGAGAGCATGCATACAAACCCCGCGACTGACGTCACAACAGATACAACTGCCCAAGGTCGGATTGATGCAGTAGCATCAGAGAAAATGGATACCTTCAGACGATGGGGCACATGGGCTATATAGGTACAATTCTTGGTCATTTAGCTAACAAATCATAGTGCGTTGCAGTGTTCACAGCGGATATCACCAAATTAAGGTAGAAAAGGCTCGTACAAGCTGTATAACTGTGGTAGGGAATTTGTGTCGGCCACAAACAAGAAATAGAAGCTGGGGGCAGTCGGAAATTGCTGCCTCTACAGCACGTACCAATAAACCTGCTGCGCTACTGTCTGCTTTTCTATTTGAGATGTAGTCACTGTCAACCTCTAGTCGAGGTTAGGCGCTTACAGAGCACAGAATGTGTCCCGACTCGTTA
This sequence comes from Rhipicephalus annulatus, assembly GCA_013436015.1. Taxonomy (NCBI): domain Eukaryota; kingdom Metazoa; phylum Arthropoda; class Arachnida; order Ixodida; family Ixodidae; genus Rhipicephalus; species Rhipicephalus annulatus. Next base: position 38,639 of record WOVY01005222.1, on the reverse strand, counting down.
TATCAACTTCAATCACCTTTTTTTATTCAGTGTGTATTTTGGTGTAGAAGCTTTAGTCACTAATTTAAGCAATTATTTGATATACTTTTCAAAGCAAATTTTACATGCTTCAGCGACAAAACAGCAACAAAGACGCAGCGCTACATATATATACCTTTGTAGCTTCCGTTTCCTGTTCACTGCAATTCAGCTATAGGCAATAATGATCGAGCATCACGACACCTATAGTTATTCCTAAAAGTCAATTTGCCGACATTCGTCTAGACTAATTCGGGCAGGAGTGCCCTAGCGAAAGTAGGGGTGGCTGTGGTAAGCGCTATGGTTAATCAACAGCTTATCATTATCGAATTGATTTTGCATAGGCATATGGCAGGCAGTGTCAAGTACATACATCATTTTCCAATTCGATGATAATTCCATAATTGTGTGATTGATTGACTTTCAATGATTGTCGGACACTGAGAAAGCCGAAACAGCAAAAAACAATTGCGCAATCATCAAAACTAAGGAACAAAAAGAAGGGTATATGTCGTCCCTAATCATGCACTTATCGTTTTACTCAATATGAAAGCACTCACCAACCTATAGCGTTCACTAAGCGATTAGAGTTTGCTCTTATGACTCGTTAACTTGGGAAATTATGTCGTCTACATCAACCGAAATTCCACAGCAGATGGAATTCCCCATCGTTAACGCGCCTTCCCAACCACTCCTCCGGATCGTTCTACTGCAATCGTTGCGCCATCCGCCGCACTGAGCAATAAGCTCCAATAAACGCGGGCTCTTCGAAACATCCCAGATGCTTCTGCGGCTGCAAACTGCATATTCAAGATTGCTCGCGTGAAGTTTGCGTATTCTCAGCAGCTGTCTTATTGATGCACGCTGAAATTTAAAAAGCAATACTGATGTATTCGCTGTCAAGCTCTGTGCTAGCAATGCGTGAGCAGTAAAAAAATTCATTGAACAGATGACGTTAGCAGTGGTGGTGTGTCCTACCTGCTCTGTAACAACATCAGAGCGTCGCTCACAGCGTCAAACCAATGTCCCATTTGAGGAAGCGCGACATCGAGTACTACAGGGAGGAGAACTGCAAAAGAGTTGACTGCTGGGTGAGGTGGTGCTTTGACATAGAAACCATCGTGAGAGCGCAACTAAACACAACACGCAGGAACTTAGAACGACACTGTTGCGCATGTCCTCATCTGTTTCTTCCCGTGTGTTATATACAAGAATAATTTCTATACAGGGAGCACGTTCAGGCAGATTGTTATGACAACTTTCGTTAATGTGCTACTGGATACATGATTGTCGCATAGTGCTACACGCAATGTGATTTTCCTTCTTAGGTAGCTGCAGAAGCCTTCACCTTTTTTTCAGCACACTATTGCGCCTTTAAGGCCCCCCATTTAAAATAATGAACTTCCGCTTAGAAATCAGCCACAAACACCTGTTTCTGGAAGCTACAAAGCGATATCTCAAATACACACAGAGCTGCGGGTATATTGTCTTCATTGTGAAATGAAAACATTTTTTTTGCTTCTGGGTGATTGCTAGGATTTAGCTGGTAGTGTTAGGCTGTCTCTATGTTAATTCTCAGCGCAACGAGTAGCAAACTAGACCAGTTACCGTGACAGATATGACATGGTTGTCCAAACTGCAGACACAGAAACTACTGCTGAAACAATGCGCCCGCGCCCATCAATGCGTGTACAGACGCGCCACCGTTTGCGCAGGAATTTTTTTTCGCGGTCTTCACGCAGCCGCCAATGCTTTGTCGTTCCTCAGTATTCTCTTCCTGCACGTACTCGAAGCCTTTAACTCACCGTCGTCACCTCGTAACCGTTTGTCGGGCTAATCGTTGCCAATCTGAATTTCAGCTGACCAGTGGCGAGTAGTTCGATTCACCTAGTTCCTGAGGCATACAACCGTTTATGATTAGGGTACCCTTTTGGTAGGCCGCACAGTCGCACAAACCTTTTAAAATGATGCTAGTTTCCCGCGATCGACTGAAGAAGAACGATTCAAGAAATAGCTCTCTGTTTAAAGCTGTTGAATCACTGATTGCCTCCCTTGCCCCGCTGCGTTGGTCTAGTGGCTAAGGTACTCGGCTGCTGACCCGCAGGTCGCAGGTTTGAATCCCGGCTGCGGCGGCTGCATTTCCGATGGAGGCGGAAATGTTGTAGGCCCATGTACTAAGATTTGAGTGCACGTTAAAGAACCCCAGATGGTAAAAATTTCCGGAGCCCTCCACTACGGCGTCTCTCATAATCAAATGGTGGTTTTGGGACGTTAAACCCCACAAATCAATCAAACTGATTGCCTCCTACTTCATGGTAAGAACATCGCTATCCCGAAAAAATAAATGGCTTGCATACTTCTCACATACGAGTACAAAGGCGCTGTCGACCTTGACTCGTCATTTTACAAACTTCAAATTGCATACTTCACTTCCCGTATAAAGCTGCCGCTATTGCGCAATACTTCCTTTTATATAAGGGTAAGATGAATATGTTCCAGCTTGTCTTGGCTTTCGCGGTTACATCATCAATTTTCTTTTCCGGAAACCACCAAATATAGACAGGAAAGACGGAAATATATATGATTTCTAGCTAAACTGGCGCGTGCAATGAGAAGTGCCCATATTTTTCGAGGATGCATTGTCGGCTTATCCTCGCCGATCTTTGCATCCTCGCCGATCTTTGCACACTCCCAGCTGCGTATCCAAGTTCTAGCGTGATTTACGCATCCGCCGTACGCGAGACCTTCAACCTTCCACAGAAAGTGGCGATGAGACTGGCGAAATGATTTTTTTTGTCAGCTTGCATCTAATAGCTTCCCGCGCTACAAACGCCGAGAATCTCGCAACGCCACAGTACTTTTTTGTTTCATTGATGGTCGGCATTTGCGGACAAAGAGTTTCCTCAGATTAACTAGAGGTGACTCTGGCGCGGCGATCGTTCAGCAACTATGGGATAGATAGGTAGTAAATAGATTGGCCTAATCTTTCCGCTTGCGAGCCTCAAACACGCTTGTTGTTTTGTTGTAATGATGTGTTTTATTTTTGTTTGGAATAAAATAAATAACTGTTGTGAGCCTCATGACATATTTTAAATGGGGAGACTATAGAAGGTTAAGGTCGTGAAGAGCAACTGCTGAACATTTGATGTTGTCGTTTTGTCGTTTCAAGACAAAGCAGCTCCAAGCTGCGCGAAGCCAAACAGAGTCGGAGGCTCGATGACAAGGTAAAAATCCATGCACGGCCCAATACTCTAATGCCCGCTGAAGCGTCGTGTTATGCAGCTCCCGTAGACATCTGGGTCAGAGTTTTCTCTATTGCATTTATAGGAAACTATCTTTGCGAACAACTATGCAAGAGATAAATGAACTCTGAATTTTATAGAGCAGGATAAGCTTGTCTGTGGCGCAGAAAGCACAGGGAGATAGCGTCAAAGAGCTCTTTTCGCAGACATTTGCCATCAGCGTCATTGTCAGCGTCATTGGTTGCGAGCAAAAAATCATCTTGTGTGTGACCAAAAATGAGAAAAGATACAAATAAAATAATAAACGTTTTGGGTCTGAGGGGAGATTGCAGTCGGATAGTTTGCGGGGCAAGTGCACGTTCTACAACGCAGCGAATCATCTGCTAGTGAATGCAATAAACCTAACTTCCTCTGTTCGGAAGTACGGTTGAAGTTTCATGCTTTACAAACACGCGCTTTCTGTATACATGTTTCACAATAAAACATGAAATATTGTTCTAATGTCACGTGGTCCAAGGTACAATACTATCAGGAATCAGAACATGCAATCATCATGAAGACTTCATGGTTTAAGGCCACTCACCCCCTACAAAAGGCACACACGTAACTCCGTGTATTCTCTTAAGGCCACGTTGTGCGCGCATGGTAAGTTCGAAAACATTCAATGCACTAAATGTTTAAGCTTCGCACTAGGGACAAGATATTGCTATCGCAATCAACAAGCGAAGTTTACCAGACCCTATTTTTTGCAGCGAAAGCTGTTATGAGATCAAAACTTGTGTCATGTGCGGCGCCGTAATTCTCCGCCACCACCTGTGTCCATAACAACTATAACGAAATAAGAAAAAAACTGTTCTAAGGACACAGTGGGACACGAACCCGGGTCCGCTGAGTGCCAGCCCATATCCTACCACTCAGCCACGCCGGTGCTTTCGACTTGTCCGTAAAGTTGCCTTATGCAGGCTTGAGTTCTGGAATTGAATCACGTTATTATGAGTAATAAAATGTTTTGAAACAGCGAAAAAACAAGCAGAAGTCGCAAAATGCGAATAGCGTAAGGAGTGAGTTGTCCAATGCTCCAACCCATTACAAAAGCTTGTTTTTGTGCAGCTAATCACTGTGTCGCACATTCACTTCAGGCATAATTTTTCATCCTCCTCAGCCCTTTCATGAACAGATGGCACAAAATTTCTTCGAAGCGTTTAGCGTATACAACACTTCTCAGAAGAATGACGAAAAATAGCATAGCGAATGCTGGTCTACTACCCAGAAATTATTATTACTGCCGTGGTGGGTAGCCAGCAAGTGTGCTTGCAGCAGTTACCCAATGAGTGTTTAGAAAAGGCTCTGAAATGCCGCTCTTCTGGCTTTCGCTGTGACTGGGCGCGCCTGCTGCGGTGGTCTGCCGTTTTGTTTTTTTTTTACTGGCAAATAGATATAATGCAAATGCAGTCAAATATCTATAGGAAGTAACGCCAAAACTAGTGCAGACCATGCAGAGTATGTGAACGAAATGACACAGGAAGCTAAATGCACAAAAAATATTCCTTTTCGTTCATTGTGTTAATCTGCACAAATTTTGACTGTTCTGCAGTAAGTTTAAAACTAGGGAAATGATTGTACAGAGTAGCATTGGAAACATTCCTGTGCGCAGCAGTACCTTCTATTCGCAACGCTTTTCCCTGCGTACGCACACAAACGTACACATCCGCAAATACACACACACACATGCATAGGTATCCACACGCGCACACCCACACACACAAGCAGACACATTCGCGCGCGCGCGCCGGCGCTCACTTTCTATATCTATGTCTTTAATGCCTATGTCTTCAACATCGAGGAAAAAATGGAAGACCTAATCACCTTCAAAAACAACCACTTCATGAGGAACGAATAATAATAATGTGGAATGAATTGAAGAAAACCTTCTTGAGGATTAGTCGAGTTTCAGGAAGAGCCGTGCCCCTAATTGTGTTCAAGAATCTAAGAGGCTCAGTGTTGCTGCAAGCTTATCGGGGCGCCAGGGAAGTTCGCCCCCTGCCTCTCTTTCAACAAGCACAGACACTCGTCACAGTTCGAAAATATTTTACGATAGCGATCGTGATAGCGATCTCAGCATACAGCTTTCAGCTGATGTTTCAGTCTATTTCTAAAGCTAGCACTGCTGAAGCCAGTTTTCATTTGGTCTCGTGCACGTGCACAAAAGTCGAGTTTTCGAGCGCGTAGTAATGTGTAACCTGCTTAATGGCAAGTTACCAGAAAAGAATTTGTACTATTTCGGCAGAGAATGTTGCGGTTCTCTTGCTTGTGTGCTAGCCGTACGGCAGCTGAAACCATCGGTGTAGTGGCGGCGGACGGCCGCCGACGACCTGTGCGTAGACACTCGAGCCAGACGCGATTGGCGCCAGCACCGCTCGCGACATGGAGCGGGGAGTCCCGTAATCACCGAAGCCCAAGCCTTCTGGTTGGTTACAATGCAATCACGGGTGCTGTTACACGATATCTACTAAACCATTCACGATGACGCACACCTACTGTGCTCGTGGAGCTCACAGGTGACGCCATCGACGCCACGACAGACGCAATGAAAATTTCCAGGCTGTTTTATTCGTCCCCCCCCCAAAAAAAACATCAACAAGAAATTCCACTAAGACAGCTGTCAGCAGCGTGATATTTCTAAAAAAGTTAAAAAAAAACAGGACGTAGAATGCGCTGGTCCTGTGTGTTCATGCGATTGGTGCCAGATCACGATTTTTGTTCAGTTCACGTGTATTTCAATTAAAATAAATGAAATCACGTATTGTAGAGAATTTATGCTTGACGTGCATCACAGTTCTTACAAAGCAAACTGGAACTTCGCATCGGGAGTGCGCAAGTCCATTGAGCACGACGCCAGAGTTCAGTAGAGAGACCTCGGTGTCATTGGCACGCTGGTCACCACCACGCCTTTTAACATGGCGTTCTTCTTCCTCAGGTAGTAGACATACTCGAAAAGGGAACACAAGATTTGGCTCTGTAAAAAATAATAAAGCGCTCATTAAACTAGTAATGCAAAATTAAGAGAAAGAAATGCCAAACTAATAGCATCTTTACGAAAATTTTGGAATAGCACCCTATCTTAACAAGGAGTATAAACGTTAAAGAGTGGCCATTTCCCGAAATTATCAGCGGCTTTTCACACAAAGCTCATGCTCTGGCACTTTACTAAAGACACCTAGAAAGGAAAGTATTAGGCACGGCTTTATATTCGCCTTATTCTAAATACAGAGCGAAGAGTGGCAGCGGCGTCGAGACTACAGCAGCAGGACTTGAATGGGTATACGGGTCGCGTTGCAGCGCCAACAAGCTACGCAGCTCCAGCTCGTGCTCGTGAAAGGCTGTCGATGGGGCTGCAGCGATGGGCATTCTTCACTGCAATTCTACTGCCGTCTGAAAAGAATCCATTCCGGTGACTCATAATACAAGTGTATCGTAATATGCCTTCGAAATACGGCTCTAGTTTCACGCCCCCGAAAGCGCTGGTCTCTTAATTGCTTAACTGGTTTCGACAATGTAGTTGAAAGGCGACGTCTGCGCGAACCATGATAGGGTCCCCAATATTTCGAAACAAGCTTAGAGTATAGGCCAGTAGAAACAGCTGAAACCCAAAGCCACACAAGGGTATTCGGAAAAAGGTTAGGATATGGGTGGTCATTGTCATGCCCACATTTTTGTCTCCATTGGTCGACAGTTCTGAACAACATAGCGAGCTTATACAGCATTCCTTGGCCCGGCGAATAGATTCAGCGATGGGCATAGACTCGAATGAATTGGGGAGGTAGGCAAAAATGGTGTCTAATGTGGAGGAAGTTTCTCGGCCATATAAATAATAAATGACGAAAAGCCTCTAGTTGCCCTTTTAAAGCCCAAAGAGTGTGCAGTGTTTCTGCGTATCGCCACGCCATCACGCAGTCCGGGTGAAACTTCCAACAAATGAAAACAAAGCAGGCGCATTGATCTAAAGAATTCAGACAAACAATACAAATAGACGGCAGTGTAGCATTGCTGCTCCGATAAAATAGTTACATGAGCTAATAAAGCGAGATCTTGCGGTACGATATACACATTTCTTATAAACTTCAGTGCTTGAGCAGACTACTCGGACAAATGATACCGCCTACGACATCGCGCTGGTCTAGCGTGTTGAGCTGCATTCCGTTCGCTTCACATCGCCAAAGCACGCTTGCTGCGCAGCCCACGTGGTTCTCGAGCCGGAATTAGGGACGTGCTTTCTACTTCACTGTACCCATGTAAAAAAGACTGAAGAATCTGTGTAGCCATTATTTATGACTTCCGGCTCTGACGAGGCTTCTTATGTAGTTAGTAGTAGTAGTAGAAAGATATATTATGTACATAATCCAGACAAGCTTGAACTGCAGTGCCCCGAGGAATATACAAGGTGAAGAGCGAAGTCTGTCCGGCAGGTTGGCGCTCCTACTTTAGAGCCCCACTAGCGCGAGCCATCCGTTCAGGTCTGTGGATCAGTCGCAGCTGATTCACTAGGGCTGGGCTAAACAGCAGCGCCTCCCATTCCTCTCACGTGCCAGTGGTGTCGTGTTCTTCGTCGTGCTCTGCACACTCAGACGTGATGTGAAAGAGTGTTGGGGTGACTCCACACCACGGGCATATATCTCTGTACGCCGGTAGATCAGGTGAAGAGTGTGCAGGTTTATGTAAGTGTTCTTCTTAGCGCTGTTGCCTCCACAGCGCTGAGCTTGCTGTGAGGACTTGGGTACAGCTGCCTATTTTCCGTGTAGTACTTTAAAATTGTTCCTAAGTGAAATCACAGCTCCTCTTAGGTTTGGCTTTGTCCACGTGTACCGAAAGCTTTTACACGTCCAGCGAGATTCATTCACTTAATTACATGGCTATCAGATGTTCTTCGATTGCAGATTCTTTTCGTTTTGTCAAAATTTGAAGCAAAAATCTAAGCTGCATCACGTCTGGGGTTTTCCGTATCTCCCTGTCGTTTAGTTGAAGAATGCAATGAACCCTTTATTGGATTTTTGCAGTACTATTTATCGTACAGGGTACAAGCAAATCTGTTTGGGTAACCGGCCAAAATGTGCAATCGAACATGGTGGCTCTTCAAGAAAACATCATGGGCCTATTTATTATTTTTTTATTAGGATATAACACACAAATGAATTGTAATGGCCCTTTTTGTAGCATATTTATAGCAAAGACATTAACTGGCCAAATGAGTCACTGCCATCGTGAGGAAGCCATAACTGATTGGCCAAACAAACTTTCAACAATTTAGAGCACGTTAAAATTGTTCCCATGGTGTAACCATGATTACTATTCAACAACTGAAACTTCTCAATGGTAACGTTAAAATTTTGAATGTTGGCAGGTGATGCCCTATAGCATTGACGTTTTCGACAACGCCCAAGGAAAAATGATGCAAACCAATTCTTTGTAATCCCGCAAAGTGGCTGAATGGTTAGGAATGAAACAATGGACAACCACCGGTTTGTAGCCTTAAGTCACAAGACGCATCTCCCTGAAAGAAAGTATCTTAGAACAAAATTTTTTCCTAGTCTAGAGATCAAATGGAGAACCAACGCTTTTCCAGGAAGAATAACACCTGGGGTTTTACTCCCCTTCTATCCGGGGAACTTGCTCTACAGAATGATTGATTGATATGTTATGTTTTTTTATTTATTTACAAATACTGCTGACCCTATCCGGGCCCAAGCAGGAGTGGGTATATAACTGTCGATGGGAATAATAAAAACAATATTAAACGGTACAAAAGTTACGAAAATTTGCAACATGAATTAGGAGTGTAATAAATATACAGGATGTCCCACGTAACTTTAGCCAGAGTTTAAAAATATGCCGGAACACGTAATTACGACGCCACCATTCGCATGTTGCTCACCACTGCCTGAAGTTAGTGAGGCTATTTTTAGTGTTCTCAATTATTGTTTAATTAGATGTGTTTATTTAACTAGCTTTTCAAGAAACGAAGAAAGATAAAACATTTCAATGAGAAAGCTGTAGATCGGTTTGCAAAACGTCCAATTAGACAGTTTCAAACTTTGTATTTGTTAGGTATTAATGTTTTTATGCTAATTAAAAATGCCTGCAAAATACAAAAATACCACGTGACAAACCTTCTCGTGCGCGAGGGTGGCGAATGATTCTAGTGCTGCCTTACGTTCCGCGTAGGAGCGACCACAGCATTTGCCCCATTGTGCTGTCTTGGCAGAACCACAATGATGGTGGTTGCTTTACCATGAAGACGTTTTGCTATCGGCAAAAGAAAAAAAAACAATAACCGCTCTGACAGGTTATCACTGTCATGAACCGGTGTGATGGAAGCGTGTCGTTCGTACGCGTAACGTTAGGGAGCACTAGCCTCATCGTGCTCACTTACGAGCGAGCGGGTTTTTCACGTGGTATTTTCATGCAACTTTCATGCACCGGTGGCGTCGCGATTGCATTGACCGAACGACGCTTTGCTAAAACAGAAAATGCACGTTGCGGTCCTGTAACGTTCACTGTTTGAGCGGGACCGAGAACGGAGCTCAAAGACGGTCAGCTAAAAGCCTCTATTATTCTCGAAGCCTAGAACGGAACAAAAACCTTTATATAACTCACCTTCAATACAAGTCGCGTTAGAACCCAGGTGAAGTGGTAAAGTTGTCTTGCCACCTGCGACAAAGTAAGAGAGAGAAATTAGGAAAAAATTTATCTCACTATTTCGCTGCCCGACTAATAATTATCTCACTATTTCGCTGCCCGACTAATATTTATGAAAAATCGCACAATAGAAACTGTACGGCTTCTCAGCCGCATCTACCACAGGTCAAAAACGTCAAGACAAAGTTTTCCATGGGGGTGCCATATCTGACGAAGCTAAGTATTATACACGTACAGAGTATACAAGCACGGGGGGTAAACAAGGAGCGTACACGCCGAGAAAACACATAGTGTCCCTCTGAGTGCGATATTTAGCGCGAGAATTGCGCACGTGCAGCTTTTTTTTATTTAGAGGAGGGGTAATAACTTTTTATGAGAGTCGTAATATCACACTAAAATGTATTCGCATAAGTTGCTTCGGTGCGTACTATAACAAAATTTTCCATCTTAAAACAGTATTTTACTTGCACAGCGTGCCCTTCAATTCATCATCATATAGCCGACTGCCTGCAAAATGTTGTGATGGGCATCACAATGTGGTTAGCTGACAACGGATACTATAGTTAATGTGATGAACAACAGCACTACCAACAACAATGGCACCATCTGTTTCAGCCTACGTTGTTATTTGCGATGAAAGAAAACCGGTCTTCACGTTTATAAAGTGTACGTTACAAATGGGCCTGCATACATCAACAGCTATTGATCGTTATCAGCGTGTGCAGGGTTATGCATTACGGTGGGGGAGCGGAAGTTTTTCTGTTCTGTTCCACCTCTTATCGAACTTCTCCCGACGAAGTTTAGACCATACAAGGGGGAAGGCTACAGATTGGTACCGATATGTGTTCAACCGACGCCATCCACATTTAGGAATACTTACTTCAGTTCGACGTTCTCGTTCTCGAGCTTGGTCTTGTGTCTGCACAAATTTCAAGAAAAAAAAGATGTAAGAAAGATCAATTTGAGCAATGTACGGCGGAGTAATTGAATATACCATTTCCAGAATTGATGACGCATTCCACATGTTGACAGCACGGCGAAGGTTTAGCCAGCACTGTCGCATACGTTTTATGCGGTGGCAGGCAATGGCACTGAACGGCGTACCACAAGAAAAGTCACAGTTTCGTCGCAATGGCGAAGGAATCCATGTTTTACCAATAAATCGGAATGGCGTCAAAAGAAGCGTGTCATTGCGTGGGTTGATCGCCTTTCTTTCGTGTGAGTCTTTCCGAGCAGTTCATAAGCAATGAATTATAAATAACACTGATTTTGTACACGTTCTGTTGCGTTATGCCGATCAAATTTGATATATGACTCGTCAATGAACCCATTTCACCGTCTTTATCAGTTCTGTTTTGTACTGTCTTTTACTTGAAGATGAAGGAAGCCTTAAAAGCATAGCACGTAATGTGGCGACAAAAAGGTTTGGAGACCACGGGAGCGCGGGGTGAAGAGCATCGCGGCGCCTTCTGACGGCTACTAGAAAAGCTCAAAAGTGCGCATTGAGCACGTATGGTGCACGCGTATCTCTTTCTTTCTGACAGACTACGCTTTCCTCTCTTGAACTGCGCGAACAACAGCACGCCTGAAAACTCGCAAGGTGTCACTTTTGCAGTCGTCGCGGAAGCAACGAGCGATGATATCGCGACAAAATTTCCTAAATAGTTGTGGCAATGCTCGGCGTGCGCCACTTCTGCGCCTTGGACCAGACGCTCTGTGGAGGTGAAAAACAGGCTCCGGAAACTCGCGGCTAGTTTCGGTTTCCGAGAACAGGCACGCTCGTAGCTGGTTTCGGGCATCCCAGGATCTGGTTGAATGGTTGATGTGAATTTTCGGATTTATTGGTGGTCACAGGTTTCCCCAAATGAAAAAAAAAACTCTTTAAAGAACTTTTCTTTTGCTTATATATTTTTTCATATTCTTTATTTCGTGAAATTTAAATCAGGCGAAGCGCGGGAAGTGACTGACTTATGTTCGTACAACACCCTCTAAAAGTTCGTCAGGCCTCTTCAGGTCCTCTTTTTCCCGCGTGCTACGTCACGTCAAGTGGCCAATAGAACTAATGGAAAAACGTCTGGCTACACTATAGTCTGGCTCAACGCCTCCTCTACAAGAGGCATTGTCTGGCTCCACATCTGTTCCCGGTGCCATGAAGGAAGGAAAAACTGTTCCTTCCTCCATGATCGGCGCGCATGCCCAGGCAATCACTGTCTGTGTGCGCCAAGCTGCAGCGCGTTTTGTGTTCTTTCTGCCATGCTCGCGCACCATTTGGTGTTCTTCGTGTCCATGTGACCATTCTTTTTTCAGAGTACACGTGTTAATGTCAGACGTGTCGTTTGGCACGAATTTCCAGGATCGCAACGACCGCAAGTTCCTGGAACATGGACGGTTGTTGTGTTCCTGGGTTCCGCTGAAACTATCACGATGGGCCAAAAATGCGCTTATATTCCTTCCTAATTTATGACACGCAGTAATAAACGTGGCTTCGAGCTGCCCCACTGAAGGACTTCACACCAACAGTGCATTCGAAGGTAAACAGTTCTACCATGCCTTTATCGGGTGTGTGAATCATCGTTCATAGCTACAACAACTGTAATTATCGAAGGAGAATAGTCTTTTCGTACATAATGAAAATACCTCAGTACAACAATAAAGAAGCATGCATTTCTCGTGAATATTCACTGGTCAATGGGGTGCAATTCTAAATGTACAGTGTTGAGAAGGATATTCGTCTCACAGAATAGCTAAAATTACTAATATTTTGCTCTTACTGCCATAAGCTATGCTTGTTCGGTGTCTCTGTTTAGTTTTCTGATGTGTCAATGTGTGCGATCCCCCTCCGATGCCAAGCGTAATATGAAAGAAGTTATTGAAACAATCTAAATGGCATTCTTGTTTAACTGACGTTTAACGACTTCGTGCTTATACCTCAGTTAAATTATGAAGGAACAGCTATTCGCAGGTTATGTCAGCGCGCGTAGTGTGTTTTAATGTGTAGCGAGTTTATAACAGCCACCTTTTTTTTCGCACGCGAATTTGTGAGCTGCCCTTCCTTGAAGAGAATTTTATAACGACGCTGCCACACCAAGATGAACGAACAGGAAGGATAATAGAAATCACCAACCCAGGAAGGATAACGGAAATTAGTAACACCAAAGAAAGCGACGTTTTAACGGAATAAAGCTCACCTTGTGTCGGATGGTGTCTTCTTACGAGATTAAAACCATATGCTACACTTGTGCCCGAGAAAGCTTCTCAAATACATGACATAGTATTCCACCCATCACAGACATACACCAAGCGAGCGCGACGCTCTGGTATAGCACCGCACGGACTCATAGGGTGACGTCAGAGAACCAGCGGAAATGCCTTAGGAATCTGCGGGGTGTTGGTTCGTAGCGCTTGCGTCCGCTGCTCCGAGCCCCTCGCTCAGCGGTATTAGAAGTTGGATCGGGCTCAGTTATCTCACTCGCTTGTCGTGTGTTACTTACGGGAAAGATAAAAGACAGCAAGTTGCGGCGGGCAGAGAAAGAAAGCCGCAGTGTGCTACGCCGAACAAGTCGATCATGCATTCGTTTAAGAAGGCTTAATCGGGAAGCGCGTGCTTTCCGCGCCTCTGCGGTGTGCTAACCCCCGGATATTTGTTCCACGAAGGTTTTTGAGCGTTTTCTAAAGGCAACGGGTGAGCACAAAATTTTGCATTATTTAAAAGGTATTGATTTTGCAAGAGTACATATGACTAAATTAGTTATCTGCAAGCCTGAGTAAACTGTCAGAATTGCAGTGTCACTGGACAAATTGGTGATGACGGCAGGCAAGCTTCTGTGCGCGAAACGCGTTTATTGAAACGTTTATGCTCGAGTTTGCTCGGATACAATATTTTAGTTATTTTACATTTTGCGTGTAGTTTGAATGATGTCAATTATTTATAGACTAATTCCTGTCCATGAAATTCTTAGAGCCGTGGTTTCAACAGTCGTCAGTCTTCTGATAGTGTCACTGAAATACACGTAATGGACTAAATGTTTCTAAAAGTCACAACAGAAAATGCCCATGGAGCCAATGTTTTGACCACTCAACTTTTCTTCGTCAAGGCAACGCTGTTTTCCTGGCGAAAACAAGTCAACTTTCCGAAACACTGCTTCTAGCGACGTTCTTTCTCAAAAATCTTCTGATCGCTTTAACCATCGCCATGGCTCTCAACTTCAGTCTCGTTTGGTACTCAGGTTCTGTAAGAAAACTCTGTGCGCCGTCATAACAAACGTGCTTAAGTCCAGTACGACGTGTCCTACTTACGATTGTTGTAACTTTCACATTGGTTCGGACAATCTGAGTTCAATCTATGCTCCTTATGGTCATATGCCAGTTGTAAAGTAATGCTATATTTATAGATTGACACAATCACACTGTGTATACGTATGTAGTTTTTTGCACAGAACATGCAATAAAAAGTTAATTCACTTGTGTCGATCAAGTTTTTTCTCAGTAAGAACTCAGTCAGCTTAACTATTGCTTCTTAAAATTCGAAAAGAATTTTTAAAGAAGATTAAAAAAATTTCATGGCTGCGTTCCCAAAGCACCCAGCGGACCTTGAAGATGGCACAAGCGCATTCCACTTGCATGCGAAGTGGGAAAAGAAAGCATCCACGGCAACCCTCCACCTCTCAATTTTTAGCCCTTTAACTCTCTTTGGGAATCTCACCAGTGATGTCATTATAGAATTGTTCTGTTGGTGATTTTTTTCTAGTAGAATACCCGGAAACCACTAATCGTACATGTGGGTCCGATTGCCACTGACGAGAGTGAATACATGGAATGTAAAGGCAGTTTCTGCTCATTAGCGAAAATACACACATTCTATTTTTAAATGCGAAGCAGTTCTTAGCGAACTTAGGCGAATTTCAGCGTGTCTATCTATCTATCTATCTATCTATCTATCTATCTATCTATCTATCTATCTATCTATCTATCTATCTATCTATCTATCTATCTATCTATCAGGCCGCCAACGACTTTTAGCTCTCCTGGCCATTTCGATAATGGTATCCATACATAACTTGGTATGACATAACATGACTGTATCAGGAAAATATTTGTCCAGTCATAAAATTAAAATTATGACATGTATGTTATGAATGTCATGATTTACATTTCATAATCCTGCAGCTCTTGCGGTGGTTTCGTTCACATGGCATGTTGCAACACTGGTATGGCGTGCCATGATTGCATGGCGAACACAAGCGACAGACTCTAACATGAAAGCCATGACAAGCGTGTCATTTAACATGACTACATGTCACATTTATGATGCGCTCGCGGCCGTTTCGCTAGCGTCTCTTATACCAAATTTGGTATTACAGTACGTGAATGGATGACGAAGGTATGTGACTGGTGCAAACAAGATAATGCGTGTCATGTAACAACATGACTACATGCCAAACTGATGATGCGCTCGCTGCCATTTCGCTTGCTTCACATATGCCAAATTTGTTATTACGTGATGCCAATGAATGATGAAGGTTTGTGACTGGTGTACACATGATAATCATGAGATGCGTGTAATGTGAGAGCATGACTACACGCCACACTCAAGGTGCCAACGAATTTCGACCTGACATGGTGCGCGTGCTCACCGGCGTTCATTTCGTCGCCTCACGCTGGCGATGCCACGCCAGGTGCCGGTCCTGCCATATACTCGCAGGCGCGTGCCGCGCTGCGTTGCTTTCACGTATGCGCATTTCAGCGCGTCCGGTGTGCCTCCGACACGAAAAAAGGGACACGCAATGTTGCCGTTGCGTGGGTAAGGCATCGGCGCGAAATGCATCATGTCGCATTTCGCGCTGATTGCCGTCGTGCCGCGCCGAAGGGCGCTGGTCGTGCCTGGCGTCAGACGACGAAGTGCTCGCGCTCTGCTAACGTGGCGTCGCTGTGCCCAGCGTGCACGCGTGTCAACGCAACATTGTATATAATGCCCTTCATGATTCGCTCGTGGTCGTTTTGTTGGCTCCACATATACCAAATTTGGCGTTATGTGATGTCAATGGGTGACGAAGTATATGACTGGGGCGAACATGATAATCCTAACACACGTGTCATGTAAGAACATGACAACATACCACGCTCATAGCATGCTCGCGGCCATTTCGCTAGCTCCACATATACTCAATTTGGTAGCTGGTGACGTGAATAGATGATAAATGTAAACGACACATCCAGACATGCTAATCATGGCACGGAAGTCATGTACGGCATCATTTACCTCCACCTCGTATAATGTTCTGCTCAATTTAAATTATTATATAAATATTTCTCATTCGTGCTTCGCATATCATTGATTCCCACTGTACGTGGGATCTGCCAATTTTTTTTAGCCACCATAGTCTCTTTTTCTCTATCGTCATCGGCGTCAACGTACTTGTCATGGCCTACAGTGCGTACATTGCATGACATGTGCCGTGATGAGAGAAAGAGAATGTGCGGCATGGAACGCGCTTTTTTCAAAGGCGAAGCTCCTTATGGACGAGGCGTGTGCGTTGGCGTAGATATTGTGTGCCGTAGACACCGTTGGTGGTGACGATTACGATGATGGTGATGACTAGCAAGTGGGGTTCAACAATATAGCACTACGAATCAAACAGGACTAGTACCCTGTATATCTGCAAATTTACATTTTAGAACAGTAAGAGATAACCCCTCAGGTTAGGCGGAAAATCCCAGTAACCGAGAACGCTTAACTCCAGCATTCTTGAAAAAGAGAAAACAGCATTGAATTTTGGACAAACCCAAAAGGACACAGAGGACGACTGGGACTGTTTTCTGGAAACTGGAGGTCAGCCCCTTCTGACAATCTATAGTGGCTGTGTATGTTTCTGCAAACAGAGCTTGAGGCTTTTCATATAACTTGGCTGACTCAAATAAATTATAAACACATAAAAATGAAACCAATTCCTCTGCTATTCGTAAATTACCCGTTAATATTTCCAAAATAACTACACTTGCTGTGAGAAGTAAGTGGGAAAGTACGCAAACAGAAAATGTGAGTACCGATGCCACCTTGAACTTCCTGTTCCAAACGCCATGACATCATCAATTGTAACGGTGTTTACCGAAGCCAATATAGCCGCCAATGGGTAAATATAAAGCGCATTGACTGCCGACAAAGTCAGGTATTTAACCTAGATAGTTGGGGGAAATTCCGTCTAGCCAATATCAGAAATATGCAACCAATACCCCTTAAAATTTGTAAAGCCACACGTGCAGCCTGATGGGTAAATTTAAAAATGGAGTTACGTCATTCGTTTTAAGCTCTTATAATGAAATTCGATGGCAATGGTAAAGAAATTTGAGTCCCCAGAAAAAACTTGCTCATTCTAAGCCAATTCATTATTTACTTTAGTCCCATATAAGAGGATTGTTTTTCGAATTATGATGGCGAACATCTGCCTTTAAGTCGTTGTGGAGGTGCGTGAAGAACGTTTTTCAGCTATATGTCAAGTTGGCTTCAACTTACCGTTCCACTCTCAGACTGAAAGAAATGAAAACAATCGTGGAAAATTTATCAGTGAACATAGGAGATTAGGAAGTGGGCATGTCACTCCGTTTCCAAGAACCTTTCCAAAAGATGGTTTGGGTTGCTGTAAGTTCGTTGGTTTGGTGTTAATAAAGCAAAGTAAAAGGTTGAATAAGTCATCCAAAAGATTTTCGTTTGCTATGTTAAACTTGGTGTAAGCCCGAACCCTACGCCGCAGTTAGAGCGCATCCGATTCCAAGCTTCCGGTTAAAGTAAGGGCAGTAAAAGACTGATAGTAAGGCTCCCTAACAGATGGCTGCCTCTAACGATAGCACAAATAAGACGTGTCACGTCTTTTGGCCGGAAATCTGACAAGAGGCTCTTCAGCTCTTTAGTTTACTGTAAATTCGGTTTAGATCAAAGCACATGTGTTGCCCAGGGGGCATTCAAAACCTTTCAGGGCCTTTCCCTGGAAATGCTTCGTGTACCTTAGTGTTAATATATAATAATATTCATATTATCTAAAGAAGCGCTAGCAGTGTAAAAAGAATAAAAAGGAGGAATGATATCCTAAAAATGTCATATTCACATTTAAAATATAGAAGCAGCTGCGTTAGTAGTTCGTATCAGGAAGCAGGCAATCTGCTAGCGTTGGCCTCATTTTCATCCTTTTCCCATTCACTTCCTTTTCTCACGCTATACAATACTTTAGTCTGCTCTACACTCTTTCCTCCCCCTCAATTCTCTATCGCATTTCGCTCTATTCTGCATAGCAATACTTGCTGTGTTTTTTTCTCTCTCTCTTTATTTGAGCTTCTTTCTGTCTCTACATATTCCCCCCCCCCCTCTGTTCCGGTACCCTTTATTTTGCTTTGTAATTTTCTCGCTTCCTTGCCCTTCCCTCGCTTTTTTTTTCTCCCGGTACTCGTTCTTTCTCTCATTGCATACCACGCCAGAGAAATCGGCGCGAGTTCTCTGGTCCGCCTTTTCTTCTTTTGCAGCCGAATAACAGGTCGACAGTAGTGCATGCCGGTTCATGGTGATATTTTTCGGATGTTTCCACATTCCATAATCACAATCCTAACAGCTTTTATGCAAAACAAACAAGAATACATGGCCTTCTATATCATAAGTGCCCTCGTGAAAGGCCACCAGAACCCGTGAAAGCGACAACGTTATGTGACGCGCACTCAGGGGGTAGTGGAACGGAAAGGGTCATTTTAAAAGTGTAAGTGAACAATCTCATGTCTTGAGTAACATATATTTGCCTATCAAAAAAATTGACTTTTTCTATATAGTGGACTCGATAGGAGCTGCCATTGGCTAAGTGTATATCCCTGGCTATCACCACTTTTTATATATTCGAGTGATATCGGTAATGAACAAGCCATTTTTTATTTCTAATCTTTACTTCGTTGCCCACGTGGCTTTGTTTTTTAGTGAATATTAGCAAAATGTCCAGTGATTCGTAACAAACGCAGTGCTTCTCACAGCGCGGGACATGCCAGCAAAATATTACATAAACTCGCACCAATTTCAGAAATCACTCGCGATACTTTCGCTAAAAACCAACACTGTGACGCACAAAAATCTACTGCAACCTGATAACTTGTTTACGCGAGTTTCTCCTGCCTTTCACTAAAACGCAACATCAGCCTTAACTAACATTAACAGCTAGTATGCTCGTGCTGTCTGCAGGAAGTGTTCGAAGAACTTCACCGAGCTGGCACGTGATTATCTGTAGCTAGCAGTTCATCGGAGGAAAGCAAAAAGGAAGAGAATGGAAGTGTAAAGGAGGAGACCGAATAAATTAATAAGAAATTTGGGGAGATCTTCAGCTTCGCGATCAAGAATAGAACGTTACTTGTTGCATTTTCCGTATACTCCGATATGTTTTCTTTTGAGATTCACCAAAACGTCAATCGCCCATCCACCCTCAAAGCTGATTTCTTTCTTGATGTTTCTCAACTGATTTGATTGATATGTGGGGTTTGAGGTCCCAAAACCAGCATATGATTATGAGAGACGTCTGAGTGGAGGGATGTGGAAATTTTGACCACCTGGGGTTCTTTAGCGTGCACCCAAATCTGAGCACAAGGGCCTACAGCATTTCCGCCTCCATTGGAAATGCAGCCGCTGCAGCCAGGATTCCATCCCTTGACATGCGGGTCAGCAGTCGAGTACCTTAGCCACTAGACCACCGCGGCGGGGCAATGCTTTTGCAAATAATGATGACTAGTTATGTCGGAGCGCTTCGCAAGGGGCCGACTTTTAATTCGCGCACTCGCTGTTATTCCCACGTTTTGACACCTGGCGCGATTAAACATTTCTTTCCCAGAATCATGCATGCGATAAGGAGTGAAGGAGATTTCTCCCACTACCTAAAATTCCTATATTCTATTTCCTGAAGCAGTTGCAAGCTACACGGTGGCTCTGTGTTTGCACAACTGCATCCCACATACATGAGTGACTGTGAGCCTTACTAGAACGGAAGTTCTTTTTGCTTGAATTATATTGAATTAGTACAGAGTTCTTTTTTTTGGTTGGAACCATTTCAAACAATACCGTGATTTTGTTTGTCGACACCCAAGTCTACGCCAACGCTGGTATATCCGCGAAACGTTCTCCTTTATTTTATGGTGTTAAACATTCTCTGTGAGTCGAGATTTCACCCACAGTATCCACGGTCCGAAGGTGACAGTCGCAGGCCGGCATTTATAAGCGCTCCTCGACTCGAAAGTCGCCCTTAAGGGATTCGAGAGGCCTTTCGTGTTAAAGAAATCGCAATGCCAAAAAGCGCTCATGGATCTCTTTAGGTTGAGTTTTGTGTCGAGGAGCGTTTGTTATTACTAGTCGTGAGCACTCGGCTACCCAGGTGCAACAGCAGAACGAGGGCCTATGGAAATCAATGACTATGTTTATTTGAACGAGATGAAGGTACAGAAAGCAAAAATTAAACAGACAATGGGACAGAAAGACTCCGAAATAAATACAGGTAGAAATACAAAGAGATCGTAGCATAATCAGGTATGAATAAGTATCGCAAGGAATTAAAAAAGAAACGCGAGTGGGAAGAGGAGGCAAGAGGATGCATGGTTGCATTGTCTAGTATGGTCAATTTTAGCAAGTAAGTGGTAAAGTGGGAAAGGAAAGTAACTTCAAGGGGGAGAATGACACAACCAGCGCCGCTGTTTCCACAGTATTCGCACCATTTGCAAATGGCAGATTTTTTTTTCTTTTCGTCTGTGCCTAGAACCTACCCTCAGAATGAGCACTCAGAGTGGTGGCGGTCGTTCATGACTACATGTTGTTTTTTCAACCTTTTTAGAGACTGGTGCCCGTTTCTGAAACAAGTTTTTTTGCTTCTATTATGCAACAGATGTGAAGCTCGTGGGTGCAGATGCAGATGAAATCTGAAGTAAATTAGTTGTCAACAGGTTGAAATAAAGTTTTCGAAAGCGAATACACATGATGAGAAAGGCTTCCTTACCTGAGCTTTGTCTTTGTTCAGCTGCGAACAAAAGAAAGAAGTAGTGAAGCTTGCAATTTTGGCGTAATTTCAACAAAGTGATAGAAATAACGATGATATATTCTAGTCTTCATTTGAGCTTAATTATAACACCAAAATTCTGCTAAATATGCTGAAACATTGCTATAAATATATTGATTGGCCCGAAACACATATCATTGTACTGAAAAAAGCACTGTAGACAGCAAAATATTGGCTTCAACTTTCAGTAGCTAATAACCTATGCACGACGTGCGACATTGAAAGATGCCTACTTCTGTTTCCGCTATAGAAACTGTGGTCTTTTGAGAAATCTGTGTGTGAATATGAAGCAGACGAACTAATGTAAATAAAACTTCTCTGGAGAAAAAAAAATGAAGAAAAGCTGAAGTATACGAACTTGAAGCAAGTCACACTAAATATCTAGAGGCAATTTCGGGGCATAAACTATCTCACAATCACACATCATCCTGTTCAAAATAAACAGCAACCTCTAAATATTTCATGCAACTTTATATCGCTGTAGTGATTTTTAATTCTTCAGAAAATTATCGTCAGCAGTGTAATACGATCGATTCTATATTTTTGCATACTGTTCTCGAAATGAAGGAACTGCTTTTAACTGACTATTCTTATACTCACGTGGTTTGGTGCATGCTCAGCAGAAATACGTTTGTTATAAAGAAACGACTTCAATACTATCTTTGTGTGGACGATTCCCTGAAACTTTTTAAAGCATAATATCGCTCTAACTAACACGAGATTGTTGCAAACTATACATTCTGTTCTAGCAAGTCAGCTGTTACTTTTATTTTGTTTACGCTAGACTGAGTTGATTTGTAGGGTTTAACGTCCCCAAACTACCAAATTATTATGAGAGACGCTTTAGTAGAAGGCTCTGGAAGTTTCGACTAGCTGGGTTTCTTCAACGCCCTCCCAAATCTCAGCACACGGGCCTACACCATTTTTGCTTTCATCAAAATGCAGCACCTGCAGCCAGGATTCGGTCCCGCGAAGTGCGGCTCCGCGGCCAAGTTTCTTATCTTAGTCACTAGACTACCGCGGTGGGGCTGCGTTAGACTGAAGATCACGTCCACATCGCCTCAACGATGTCACACCTCAGTGCAATAACTGCGTTATTAATAACATCACTAATGAACAGCGCAGAGCTCTATGACATTTTTGTGTACATATACGGCCTAAGCCGTCACGTTTGCAGTGCAAACAATAGAACTTGGTAACACTAACGAAGCCAGGCAGTGTGTAGTCGGCTGACAGGAAGCCAATAACCGCGTCCGCGATGCAGTCGATCGATCCCCACAGCCCGGCAATCTCGATCAGGAAGATGTCATTCTGTAATGTGGGGAATAAAATTGCAATAAATAAAAGCGAAACCTGCAAGTGTGGAGCGTGCTACGATGTTAGATTGCTGTGACGTCTAGCATGTCGCGGACACCTGTCTTTTCTATAGGAGTGGTAACAATAAATATCTCACGAATAATGGATCCTTGGCCTAGTGTTCTACTATTTTTTGTCAGTGCTTTGATGAATTCATGCGCTTTTGCGCATACGATAACTTAGCACTGCACGATTGATTAAAGCATATCGCAGGAATTAGAGTTTCACTCAGTCGGCCATTATAAATGACAACGTTATGCATTGGAGAATCATGATTGGTGTTTAGCGAACGATACCACAGACAGCAGTTGTCATAAAGTTCTTTAAGAATGTCAATGTAGACTTTAACAACGCCTATGTTACTTTTGGTGGACTGTCATAATGGAAGTAGGTAAAGAGTAAAAAGGCTCTGTTCAAGCTTACTACAAAGCCAATGCAAAAAATGGTCTGTGAGCATTTGCCAAGCAGCCATAGGATGCTCATACATATTCATTACAAACCAAACTTGAATATATATATATATATATATATATATATATATATATATATATATATATATATATATATTGGCAGTGCTTTGATCAATTCATGCGCTTTTGCGCACAAGAAAACTTAACAATCCACAATTGATTAAAGCATATCGCAGGAATTAGTTTCACTCAGTCGGCCATTATAAATAAATGACAATATATATATATATATATATATATATATATATATATATATATTTTCATCCACTTTTCTTTCTTCTTATTTACATTCCATTGGTTTTAATAACTTCCCCTGTACATTCCTTGGCATTACTCTCTGTTATATCTCATTAACATTGTGTTAAAACACGGAAAAACGAGCCCTTAGGTATACACTTCTTTCCCATATATATATATATATATATATATATATATATATATATATATGATAGAAGTGAATATTTAAGGTCACGTTTCTTCTTGTTTTATTTGCGAAGCATTTCTTAGCGAACTTCGGCAACTTTGAGCGTAACTATCTACCTAGCCGCCTACGACTGTTAGATCTCCTGACCGTTTAGATAATGGTATCGATACCAAACTTGGTTTAGCAAAACATGACTGTATAAAGAACATATTTGACTAGTCATAACATGAAAATCTTGATATGTATGCCATCAATGGCTTCATTTACATTTCATGGTCCTGCAGCTCTTGCGGTGGTTTTGTTGACATGGAATGTTGCAAAACTAGTATGATAAGTTATGATTGCATGGTGAACACCAGCGACATATCCTAACGTGAAAATCATGACATGCGTGTCATGTAACAACATCAATACATGCCACGCTCATGATGCGCTCCCGGCAATTTTGCTAGCTTCACTTATACCTAATTTGGTATTACGGGACGTGAATGAATGACGAAGGTATAGGACTGGTGCAAGCCTGAGAAACATGAGATGCATGTCACGTAACAACATGACTACATGCTACGCTGATGATGCGCTCGCGGCTGTCTTGATAGCTTCAGATGTACTAAACCCGATATTACGCGACGTGAATGGACGACATAGGTAAATGACACATACAAATATAATAATCACGACATGCATGTCCTGTGACAGCATATTACATTGCCGCAGTCAAGGCGTCAATACATTTCGACGTGACGCGGTGCGCGTGCTCGCCGGCGTTCATTTCATCGCGTCACGCTGGCGTTGCCACGCCAGGCGCCAATCCTGCCATATACTCATAAGCACGCGCCGCGCTGCGTTACTTTGACGCATGCGCGTTTAAGCGCGTCCGGCGTCCCTCCGTCACAAAAAAAGGGAGATGCAGTGTCTGGGTAACGCATCGCCGCAATATGTAACATATCGCATTTCGCGCTGGTTGCCGTCGGGCCACACCGGAGGACGCTGGTCGCACCCGTCGCGCCTGGCGTCAGACCATAGAGCGCTCACGTTTCGCTAACGTAGCATCGCTGTGCCCAGCGTGCGCGTGCATCAACGCTACGTTGGAGTATAATGGACCCTTCATGATCCGCTCGCGGCCATTTTGCTAGCTCCACATATACCAAATTTTGTGTTACGTGACGTCACTGGGTAATGAAATATATGACTGGTGCAAACATAATAATTCTGACACGCGTGTCATGTAAGAACATGACATCATGCCACGCTCATAGCGTGCTGGCGGCCGTTTCTCTAGCTCCACATGTATTCAGTTTGGTATCACGTGACGTGAATAGATGACGACGGTAAACGACACATCCAAACATGATAATCATGACACGGAAGTCAGATACGGCCTAATTTACCTCCACTTCATATTGTTGTGTTGATTTTAAAAGTGAAATATCAACATTTCTTGCTTCGCTTATCATCGATTCTCACTGTACGTGGGATCTGCCAATTTTTTCGACACAATAATAATGCGATCTAACAGACAATATAGCCAAGGAATGTATAGGGTAAGTCAATTGACCAATTGCTTTGTAAATGTGAAGAAGAAAAGTGGGTGAAAAGATAACTTGCAGTGAGCAGGAACAGAACCCGCGACCTTCGAATAACGCGTTCGATGCTCTACCACTGAGCTACCATGGCGGCTATCCCCCCAGCCACATTATTGGGTTTCTATGTGAACGTAAACGTGCGAGTGTCAGTCAGTGCCACCTGTAGTCATCAAGGCGAGTGAGGCACACCCTTTATGAGCCTGTTTGGAGTCACGTAGCACGTGAACGTATAGCGAGCTGGCAGCTGATCAATAGTCCCTCGTAAACGACCTAACAGACCTATATATATATATATATATATATATATATATATATATATATATATATATATATATATATATATATATATATATATATTTCACTTCTTCCGCCTCTGCTTCTACCAACCGTCGCTACCTTCTTACGTCACATGATTCCCCCTTCCCCCGAAAGAATGCGCGAGCTACAACCTAGAAAGCATGAACAAATGGAGTCTTATAATAAAAAATAATGCCAGAAAATGAAGTAGTTTCATGCCACACGGCGGTTCCATGCACTTGCACAAAATGTTCACTGGAAAGGCAGTCCGGTGATATCTAGGAGACCTCAGGTGGGCGAGGTTGGCTGTTGCGTTCTGGAGAGCATAGCCATGCCTTAAGCGTTAAAAATGATGATGGCACAACCTGGTTAGTATTGAGGAACGAACAAGGTTGGGAGTCCTTGAAGCGTTGAAAGGACGGATGTCTCATGCGTTGGATTCTGAGTCGTGGCTGCGACAGACGCTTTGCTTCTAAAATGCGTGCTTCTTGACGGATTGTGACGGCGTGATGCCTCTGGGCTGGCGGTATGCAAGAAGTGCTTCCGCATCTTTCTTGGCGTTTTCCGTGGTGTTGCGGTCTGTGTAACTGCAGGCGCAGGGAGCGTCTCTGGCGACTTTCCTCTGTGAGAGAAAAATGGACGTCTTGGAATACTTCTTGTGTTAGAAATCTTATTTTCCGCTGTTCTTCAATTGGTGAGTGTGCTTCCGTTGAATTTCGCGTTCGTCGATGCCTTCGTTGCAGTCTATTTTGTTGTCGCATGAGGTTGCGCGCTTGGCTATGCTTGCTTTACTGATGCTGCTCAGGAGATGGCTGTAGTGGCAAGCCTTCCGGCAATGCGACATTCATTTACTTTGAGGTTTGACACGTCCTGTAGAAAGCTGATGCATGGTGAACAGGTTTCTTGCTTATCGGGCATGGTTGGTGATGCGCCATCATTGCTAGCCTGCTCTTCAGAGGCTTTTGTGACGTGGTTGATTACGGACGCTTCTGAAAGACAACATTGTCCGAGGTTTGATGTATGATTAGCTTCTGAATTGGTTCGATTCTTGGATTGGTGACCACTGCATGAGGGTACCACATGTGACGTCGCATCACCAGGTTGAAAATGCAAATTTTGGCAAGTCTGTGGTGCCATGAAAATGAGCTCTTGTGACAAAAAAACGTTCAGAGTTGACAGATAGTTCGTAAGGGGCTTCTTCTTCGCGGCTTAATATGAGTGGTTCTTGCGCCTGGTAGCATGCGACGTTCGATGCGTCTAAGCCTTCTGTGTTTGGAGTTTCTGGTGGCTGCGCACCGGATGGCAACAACGCAACAGGGATACTCCGGTAAGGTTTGAGTTGTGAATGGCCCTCTTTCTGTGCAAATAACGATGCGAGCTGTTCTGGCGCATGAATCTGGGTGGTAAATCAAGGGCTTGGCGTAGCATCGTCTGAGCTGCGCAGCTCTATTCCGACCATTGTGAGCGTGCTAGATGTGAGATGGACATTGTGAGTCACGAAAGAGCCAAGCGGTGGAAAACCACCAAGTCTGCGAGATGGGGAGTAAGCTGCTCCAATGCGTGAAGACTGGTTTTCACTCTTTGAGTCATCTTGGCGTTGTTTGGTATTTTCCCCATGTGTCGATCAGCTGGTCTACCATGAACAAGGCGTCTTTATGACACGAATAGTGGCTGTTAGGAGCCTTTGAAGAGCTGCGTCATAGAAAACCAGGTGGTGGACCATGTATGCGAGACGAAGCATGAAAGGCATCAGTAGGGTGAGTGTCGTCTCGTGTCGTATGTTGGTGCCACGACTTTGGAAATGCCGACTTTCGTGCACGAGGGAGCTGCGCTTGACGGTTGGGTTTTTCCCAATATACGCATGGTCTTCTGTAAGTAAACGCATGTGCCACTTCGTCTTGAGGCACTTGTCGATTCGCGCTGGACTTACGAATGCTTGAGGACTGCCTAGGAAATCGTCTCTGCAGTTGTCTTTAGATGGTTGGCAATGAGTAAGTCTTGGTCATAGTCATTGAAACGGGTAATCATCTCCTCTTTTATTTTTGTCATGACTCGTCGTTCTCGAATATGTGAATTAGGTAAAATTTGAATGCCTCACCGGTGGCGTAGTCACTGATGTTCGTAACCAACTCCCGTTCCGACCAAGATGCAGTGGTAGCGTGGAGTTCGAACAAGTTGAACCAGTCCTGTACGGATCCGTCGTCCGCTGATCCGGTGTACTTGGGGATGTCGAGGTCAGCCGATGGTTATGTCATGGTGCTGGTCGTTGTCCTCCTAGGCGATGATTCGGTAGTCAATGTATGGTCAGGGTGTCTTCTGGGGAACGGCGTCGATGATGAGTGACTGATGAAGGGGCAGGCAGGTCTCCATCATGTCGACTCGTGTGACGCTATGATGAATGAGAGACGTGGCCTGGCGCATACCCCATGTTTATTCTATTTCACTTCTTCCTCCTCTGCTTCTACCCACCATCGCTACCTTCTTACGTCATATATATATATATATATATATATATATATATATATATATATATATATATATAGGCTACTATCTTCATAAAATTTTTAAATATGTCAGAGCACAACAACCCTGAATACTTTCAAAGTTGCAGTGAGACAAGCATTCACGTTCCTCGAGACATGGGACACTTTAGCCCGCACCGTCATCGCGAACAGACTATAGTTTGCCAGGTCATGTAGTCTAGCATTCATTATATTTTGAATAAATTTCACCTGATTCAAAAAGTGCTTATACTTTAGGGCAATTACTTGTACGCGCTTTTTGAATGTTTGCCTCTTATCATCTGGTGTCGCGCTTACTTTGGTTATGAAAGTTTACATGTCATACGTGCCATCTTCAACAAATGTTGATGTTTTGTTTTGTGTCCATGTTTTATTTACGCTTTCTGAAGTGTGTGA
The DNA here is from genome assembly GCA_013436015.1 of Rhipicephalus annulatus. Lineage (NCBI taxonomy): Eukaryota > Metazoa > Arthropoda > Arachnida > Ixodida > Ixodidae > Rhipicephalus > Rhipicephalus annulatus. The sequence continues at coordinate 10,575 of WOVY01005222.1, read as the reverse complement.
CATTTCTAACAACTTTCTGTTTCAATTTAAATACCCTTTACCTATTACATTTTTTAATTACCTGTGCTCAAGTATCCTACTGGGCGATGTAGCCAGTCAAGTTATATGCACGTAGCTTTTTTTGTCTCCTTCCCAATTACATCTCAAGCAAAAACAATTTTGTACTTTCTAAATATCCAGCGTCTAAAAAGCACGTTTGTATGAAACCGGCACTCTCCAGGCACTGTTGTTCTGGATGTTTCAGCTAGAGATGCATTTGTAGAAAACTGTGTGTCTGAGTGTTCTGATTTTCGAGCTTTACTGTGAGACGCCAAGTCAGAATTTTTCGGGCCCTGGTTTTGATCGAATGGTATTCGAAGCATTGACTTTTGTCAAAGATCGCCACAGCGATGTCACTGTAGATGTCATGCTTTGCACGGAAGCGTATACCTTGAGGGCTCCAGTGAAGAGGGAGACGTCGAACAGTAAGCTCACGCCTGCCAGGCCCATGGTGATTCGGTCAGAGGTTCTCCGGCTATTCACTTCGCACAGAAACAGAATGAAATAACATCAGTATAGAATGACAAACACAATAAAAGAGGCGCGCAACTCAGAAGCATGCAGTGACAGGATGAACAATGGTGATTGGATTACTGTTACGGCGGCGCTTTTTTTAATAACACAAATTTATGCACATGTGGAAAATATGGCTTCTATTAAGAGCGCAACATGTTGAAGGCAATAAGCACCCTCTGTATTGATCACTTTCATTTAGTTTATTCATGTAAAATTCTAGTGCATGAAAGACAAACAAGGGTTGGAGGACGGCAAATCTGGGTCTTAACGCTTTAAAGGTTAGAAAATAGATGATTACTACAAGATAGTTTTGTCTGACATACTGCATTGAAGACAAGTTATGGGTCAACAAACATACTAATGATAATAAGATAAGTTTTTTATATGACTCACAAACAGTATATCAAGTACTGCCCTAGGAATTTAAAACTGCGCATTGATCCAAATGAAGAAGCTATGTGGCACAAATATCCATGACAATGCTCTTATTTTTGCATTGCCTGATGTACCCCCTTACTGTAAGCTATGTGAAAAGATCGGATTGAATACGTGTAAACTGCAAGTATAAGCGTTGTCTTTTTACTATAGGTATATCGAATTGGTGAACACACTATTGCAACAGCTTCACGTACAGTTGTGTTTAGAGAAACGTTCGATCATTTAGAGTACAGTGTACCTTGTCTGTAAACATTATTTGTGTCACATTAATAATAAATAAACCTACGTACACGGATTATTATCTTACCCCATTTCGACAGATCGTACACGTCAGGAAAGACTTGGGATACTCCGAATTTCCGCACTCTTCCATAGAAGCCGAACAGCCTGGACGTCAAGTTGAATCCGTTCATATACTGCGAGGAGATGTTATAAAAAGGCCTTTACCATTTTGAAAAAAAAAAGAAACGTCGTTGCCTAAATTCAGCTCAGTGTTTTCCTGACTGGTGACGTCTACCACGCATCCACATTCCTCTTCATACAAACAGACTCACGGCTACGTGAGTCAAGTGCTAGTGTACCCCGGATGAGCATAAATAAACAAATAAATATGGCCCAGCAAATAGATTCTTGCTATTAGCCTCCAGTAGCCATGCCTGTAGCTCTCACTACTGCACCACTAGCACAAACCCGATCAGACGCAAAAAACACCTTCAAAAATGTGACTGCCCTAAAAAATTCGCACTCACATTGCCAATTGACGCTTGTGGTTTCTGTTATAACTTTTTTGACAAGTACGCTAAAGCACAGCTGGGACTAAGTAATGCGCAAATCTGGAGTTTATCGATATTCATTGATACTTCTTAAGCGCAAGCTTCCGAGTAAAAGGGTAAAAAACTGCGACAATTACGAGCGGTTACTTCCTATTGAATAATCATTTTTAATACACGTTTTTACAATGACAACTGCACACTAATTCCGCTGTACTCCTTCAACTAAAGCCATCGTAAAGTGAAAACTAGTGAGCCCACAATGTGAAGCTGTTAGTTTTGAGTGCTCCTGAAAGCGTGCTATTTTTCACGACTAAGTAGGGGATGTGTATGAATCAGTGGAGGTTGCAGGAAGATGCTTACACAGGCAACTGACATATCACGCACCCTGAATATGTCCGCTTCGTTTTAAACTTGGGCCATGATCTGCGTTTTCTGTAAGAGAATTTTCTTACCTTAACAATATTTTGGAATAAGTACCGAATTTCAACAGGCCATAAAAAAGAGGTAGGGAGTTATTACCTAATCCATCAAATACATATTAGCTGCACTACTCTCCGCGCAATGTTTTAGCTTGGATGAATCCGGCGCTTGTTTCTACAGGACACTGACGTATTCTAGCAACTTTGTTTTAAACAGCAGATCAAAAGAGCTCCGAGTGCTGCTGTCGCTGTTTCATATCACTTTGCTGCAAGATGTCGGCTGCAGTCAGATGACGGGAGCGTGATCTCACCATGCATAATATGGACACCACCACGAGAGTCGTTCTTGTGCTGGGCCAGTACATCATTCTTCAGCTTCGTGAACCTGGATATAAACCTGGATAAACTCTAATATTTGCGTTAGCGTTAACAACATACACACTACATCAATGGACTAGTATAACACTTCAAGCGAAATTTACTGTTTTTGCTGTATGCCCTCCCGTGCTAATTTGCAAGTTTTGTTCTTGAGTGGTAGAAATGCATTACTGTGCTAATGTACCACAATGCTGCTGTGTTGTCCGTAGCAATATTTCATGGGGACAGCTAGGCTTAACTTTCTATGATTATTATACTGACCACTGGTTCCATTCTGAGTCAATGTTTTTTATGGCAAGTTAGCATTAAACTGTAATGCAGCGCAGCCTTTGCGACGCCATAGCAAGAAGGAACCGAGGCGTGAGCAGACAAGGAAACCCCGCTTGCAAGAACAGCGCAATTGAGCTCTGAAGAAGCAACGGAGTGGACATATCTGCGAAATTTCGAGTCTTTTTCTAAAGTCAGTTGGTCCCAGTAAATATTACTTCACCCAGCCAGAGATATCTCTGTGAAAAATTTTGACACGTTTCCAGTGCCTAAAATAAATTTACCTAGAACAAGCGAAGCAACCTCTATAATAAAGCGACCAAAGAAAAAAGCGTGCGAAGATTTCTCAGGTTTCGGCTTGCTTCAATGCACTAAGCACGTATTTTGTGGGCAATATTAGGCAGTTCAGCATGTTTCGGTGCCTCAAAAGCACAACAGCTGAATATCTGGCCGCCGTGTCATGCGAGAGAGTCTTGTGACCTGTACAAACACGTTATGTACGACGTCACACCTACGCCAAAATTTGAATACAAAGAAATATTTCTCAATAAAGTGGCAAAGTCACAGGGCTATTTCGGCTGTGTAGTGGTTCACCCATGTCACTGGTGGCCCAGTAACTGACGCCGTGTTACGTCGAGGTTCTCATTGATTTGCTGGCCTCAGTATTGCCAGGAACAATTGTCTAGACCCGACAGTGACGTGTTCCTCTACCAATGAAGTCACCCATGACGCTTATGCTGGTGTAACGTGGCCCTCCTCGATATCACGGCTACCGGAAGTCCCGTTACTGACGGCAGGAAACAAGCAAAGGTTGATAATACACAATTGTGCAAATGAAAAGTGGAGAGAGAATATGCCGCTGTCTTACAGGAATAGTGTCTTGTTTATTGTATAACGATGAGACTTTGCTTAATGTGTGTTTGGTTTTATTGCAAAAAAACAGGGTGGTGTGCATTCCCTAACGTTGACGCGTAACAGCCTATCTCCGTACGAACGGCTAACACCAAATATATTCATTGCTCCTTTGTGGTAGCTGAAGCAGTCAGCACACGACTAGACAAGGCACACTCTCAATCCCGCGCCAAGGCGGCATCATTATGCACATAACACTGGTACTCTATATATATACATGCTCGATCCGTTGTGATTTGAAAAGAGGCCGGCCGAGGTGTGCGCTCTTCTGTAGAAACGTAACTTAGGCGTGTGTTCAAACTACATGTTCATACCACAAGGCCCTTCTGGAACGAGATAGCGAGAGTTGGTAGCTTGATCAGTGAACGCATGAAGGCATTCCACCACTTCCTACTCGTGCGTCTCTGCGTCTCTCATTTCGGTAGCGACTACGTGAGTGAAACCTTGGAGGACTGTGGCATAAAATACTCTCGTTTTAAAGCTTTGCTGCCGGTTGAGCGAAAATTCTACAAAACATATTTGTCTTAGCTTGAGCGCTGATCAGTGTCACATCCGTGCTCTATACCGTATTACGACGCCTCACTACAAAGGTACACGATGGCGAGACAACGAAGATGTGGTGGGAGACTTGTCAAGAAAGCTTTGCCGAAGCATGATATACTTAGGAAAATTCGGAGTTCAACTCACGGGGACGGATGTCTACGAATACTTTGAAGAAACCTGAACCAGGCGTTGACGGCGCTTTGTCGCGAGAACGCGTCGTCACGGCGTACTTGGGAGACCTGTGGGTGGCTTCTCGAGGCTGCGACCGCACGCACTTGCTTAATATGGCGACTACATGCCATGGTACATACCCACAAGGACTGAGCGGAAGAGGAAGAAGACACTAAACCTATGGTACTATTATTCGACCAATCAATCAATTAATAATTTATTTTCTTTTGATTAGGAAGAGTACAGGACTAAAAGCTCAAGAGCTTTCAAATAAAAGAGCTATAACAAATAAAAAAGAGTTATAATAAATGAAAGTAGGAAAAGACGGTTGGGAAGGATTTAGATGCTTATTCTTGCATTGACAATTTCTTTCAGATGCCTCCACGACAATTATTTATCATTATCCTCCGCAACACGATGTGCACATACGTTCTGAAAGATGTGTAGGGGATATCACGCTATCTCGCATCGTGACGAAAAATGGCATGGTGTGTGCTTTCCTATTTGACGACCATTACGCTGATTATTGCGCTGCAGGGTACCCTGCATGCTCATTTCTATTAGGTCCCCAAAAGAGTCTACAATTGACTCTCGAAAGGCCAATCTTCTATATTTGATTATAGAACTCGGGTATATCTGTGGGTCTCTCCATCGCTCGGTGGCAGGAACGGTGTCTTGCCATAGGTAATGGAGAATCAGCGGATTAAATTTTCTACGCAGTGATAAACGACGTGATGGTACACAAGGATATACTAGCGCAGGCTACGGACGAATCAACAGATGCACGAATCACAAATCGGCCGGGGGTGGATGAACCATGCATAGATAGGCGGACAGATGGATGGATGAACCACGAATGAATGATGGACAGATGAACGAGTGAGCGGGTGATGTCACTCGAGGTAAGCGTCAGCGTGCTATAGTGACACCTCACTTCAGGAGCTTTCAGGCTTTCTCCGGTGTACCAGCTGTGCACCGTGTACCATCATTGCTCCTGGTGCTTGCGCAGAACAGTTCACCTTAAGCCACAGAAAACCGCTGAACCTCGGTTAGTGTATCTCATGCTACAAAAAAGCTAGTTATCGCAAACAATTCTTGGTTATATGCAGCTCACGTTCACGGGAGCATTCTGGTTAAATAAAGGTGTGCCCAAGATTGTCGAACATCACCCTATGAAAACAATGGGGATTCTTTCGTAAACCTCTAAGCCCTCTAGGAAGTAGCGTGATTTTAGGTGATGGTGATGATGAAAAACATTTATTTTTGTATTCTATGTACTAGCAAGAAAGGTGGGGAGCGGTCCTTAGGGGCCGCCCTGTACATACACTAGGTGGGCACTTCTTTACTGGAGCCCATTTTCGTCGGCCATATCCCGGCCACTTTCAACCAAGGCCTGTTGGGCCGTCAGGTCAAAGCAGCCGAACAGGGCTGCCTTCCAGTCCTCTCCAGAAGGGTTTGGTGGATGGGTGAGGTAGGGAGTTTTTTGACACGCCCAGACGATGTGGAAAATGTCAGAGGAATTTTCCTCCCAGTGCGGGCACTTCCCCGCGCAAGCGGGGTTGGAGTGTTTTCAGATTGCCGGGCACAATAAAGCTTTGGTGTACAGGCGTAGGATTGTTCGCTCCTTTATCTTTTTGAGGCCCTTACAGGGTTTGGGACAGATGTAGTGGCATAATCGGTAAAACTGAATTACCTCTTTAAATGTGTAGGCAGTATTAGTTCAAAGTCCGAATCATCTGGGAGCGAGGATAGTGCTCTGAGAGTGAACGCGCGAGCAGTGGCATCGGCCGACTCATCACCATCGAGGTCCGTATGAGATGGAACCATAATGGCCGTTCAGTGCACCAAGGCACCTAGGTACTGGCTGTTCTGTGAAATATTGTACGCTAAATAATGAACGTAGTCCTGTTCGATATTATGGCAAGCACCCTTGGAGTTGTTCATAATGACCCTAGAGTCCAGAGCTGCGGCGGCGGCTGGCGCAATAGCGATCTCCTTTGCGTACAAGGCCTCTTTGCAAGGAAGGTAACTCCGTTTACTGCGGTGTTTTGGTTGACGACAGCTGCCGTGTACCAACACCCGTGGTGACGGCCGGAGACATCCACGTAGAATACTCCGAATTTGTCACCGCAATGACGAGCCAAGGTTTCCGCCCGCGCGAGGCGTCGGCCACTGTGGTAGTCTCGGATAATGTTAGCCGGAAGAGGACGCACATGCAGGGAGTATTTCCAAACTTCCAGAATCCGTACGCGCTCTTCCACGCGTATTGAGTGATTGATGTGTAGTCGGGCAAGGAGGCGTTGACCCGACGGGTTATTAGAGAGCTTATTGGTTTCTCAAGTATGCCTCTGGTATTTACTTGAAGCTGTTCACCATACCCAGACCCAAAAGGCGTTAGTTGGAGGTGTTCACTGGAAGGTCGAAGGCGCGCTACACTGTAAGGCAAAATTACCCGAAAATGAGTAACGGAGCCCCATAGGCGCGTGCGATGAACGGATAGACCGTTGAGGAGCAATCGCAGAAGGAAGCGTGCTGCGCGAAACCACTTACTCTGGAAACACGCTCCAAATGAATGATCCGACCGGGGATTGCAAGCAGCGCGAAAAGCGTTGCCAAGATGACCAGCCCTCCTTCTCCTCCTGTGCGGCTCAGTCTTTCCCCGTATTTTGGCGGCAACGGTTCACGTTGCGTCACGCTCGGAGTGCTCGACCACGGCCGCCTGGATTCGACGGGATCTAGGAATTACAACGTGGTGCTTGTGTGCACGCTTGGATGAGCGTGAGCTGCTGCTTTTGCGTTTTGCTGCTCCCATGAAGTCTGGAGCAAATCTCGACACGTCACCACGCCATGCTGTATATCTCTGGCTTCAAGATAGTCACGACCAACACACGACAGCAACAGTTGGGAAGGCCAATGTGGTGGCCGAGAAGACAAGAGGCCTATCGGATATATAATTCAGTCCGACTCAGGGCAGATAACAGCGCGGCATTATAAGGCAAGTAGGTTATAATTCTTTATTCTACTCTACATGTCGCGTGTGCGATACGGATCACGCTTGCCGGCAACGGGCTCGGTCGTGTTGTATATCGCACGCACGAAATGTATCGCGAAGGTCAACTTCGGCGTCTGATGTTCGCCTGTGCTTTTCGACCGCCTGGAAATTGGCCGTCATTGCCGTCGGCCTCCCGTACGGTCGCTCATCAAGTGCTCGCCTGTCTTCGCCGCCGCAATGAGCTCCGGTCTGACGATATTGGCATGAGACCTCGTCGCTGGGTTGGGAGTCGTCGAAAACACGTTGCGGGTTCTCGTAAAGAGCTTGGTTGTAGTATGTCGTGCGCTAAGCGCACCAGCACAGGCTGGCGGGGCTTTCGCTAGCGTCAGAACTCACTGAAAATTGGTCGCCATTACAGTTGGCTTTCCCGTCAGTCAGTCGCAAGCAGCTCGGCGCCATCCGATGGCCGTGGCGGCGGACTCGTGTTTGCGCGCTGCATTCCGTCAAGTTTGTGGAAAAGGGCCGCGTTATCGTCGATTTCTTTGCCACTAGCTCCAAACCAGCTCGGCGTTGTTCGTAGCGGCGGCCAAGCGTACGCCCGCTCTCCTGTTCGAAGTTCGCTGGCGGCAGACACTTCGCGTGCAGCACCATGTTTGGTCTCGCGTTCGCTTGCTCGAGCTGAACGACGTCACTCGCTTAGGACTCGCCGACTTGTTAGCGGCACTGTGATTCGCGGAGTTGTGGCTGCGGCCGCCGCTCCTAAGCTGTTGAGATACGGAGATCTAAATGAGTCTTTGACGATGTGTGACATCACGGTGAAATTATCAGCACATCATATCTCAAGTATGTTTTCATTTCACCTTGCACGTATTTCTCATATGCACACCATGCTGAAGCTGTGTGCGCTGGCGTCTGTGATGCCTGTCATCTATCTCTTTCGTCAGAGCAGCTTCAGAAGGACTGTGCGTGATGTGAAGGTAAAGTTATTTGTCTGTCATATTTTAACGCTTGTTTTTATAATAACGTGCACGTAGTTGTCATATGCATGCATCTTCATCTTCTGTCACGTGTGTCTAACTATTTTTACTATATTATTGTACGTGCAGCTGTGGGAAACACAACAGGCAGAAGGCTGCGTGCGCTGGCGTCTGCAATGCCTGTCATCTATCGCTTCCGTCGGAGGAGCTCCACAAGGAGTGAACAAGATTTGACAACGAGACTGGACTTTTACACTTCACCATTAATTCACCTGAAAGAATGGAGTAACTTCATGTGTATGTAGAAAAATAAAAGATTTCGATGTCTCACTTTCGTCTTTTCGTTGTTGCCGTGACTGCGAAAGCAGTTACACATTGGAGGCTAACTATTCTTTCGCGTGTTTTTTCTGCGCAATTTGTTGCTCACGGCGCAGAAAAACAGGTGAAAAAAAGTATGAGGCCTGGATGACAAAAAAAAACAAAAAACAATGTTACAACTGGGGACAAAAAGTTTATCCGATTGGAGTATTTGAGTGGATCAACCGTTCGTCCGGCAAGGTGCAACTGTGAGGACTAGCGGGTGCCTGGTAAATTGTAAATGTAGGGATTAACAGTTGCTCTATAAGGTGCGAATGCGAGGACTAATTGTTAGTTCTTTGAGATGAATTATGGGACTAACGCTTACTCACTATGGTGTAAATGCGAGGAATAAATGTTAGTCTCTTGAGCTCACCTGTGAACACTAACTGTTAGACTCGGTGCCGTTATTCCTTAAAGGGATTAATAGTTGTAGTAGCCCCATTAGTCCCCAAAAGAACGAACCACACACCCTTTTAACACCCTTTTGCCTTAGAGTGTAGTAGATTTTGCGGAGAATGACTTCCAGTGCATTCTCATTGAACTTGCGCAGGTGAAGATATAGAGCCGAATACAGGGCACGGCTGGTTACGAATGCGTGAGCCAGCCGCAAGGCCTCGTTGCATCGTAACCCCCCGCGCTCGTTGGAAAACCAGGGGAACATGCACCCCACCTAGTCCCCCCCCCTTTACACAATTTGACCAATATTGTGTCTGCTCTGCGATGTTTGTGTATGAAGAGCCTCAATGCTCAACTTTCGGCGCGTTCGGATATGGGACCACCGTGAAGGGAGAGGTCGATTTCGGTGGTGCACTGCGGTGAAGCTCGTATGTGCATGAATTCTGATTTGGGACGGGAAGCACTGAAGGCCAGAGCGACAGGACTAGTCGTCAACGATGTCCAGTGCTTGGTGCAGGTGGACCTCCATGTATCCTGCCTAGCCATGTGACGTCCATATAGTGATGTGGACCTATAGTTCATTCTGTATGTCTTCAACTTTCACCAGCTGAACGGGAAGTCCTAACATTGCCAGATTGAATAGCAGGGGCGAGAGGATGGCTCTCTGTGTGGTTCCTCTCGTGCCTAATTGGTAGAGGCCATGCTCTCTGCTCTGAATACGAATGTGTGATTGTCGGTCAGAGAGGAATTGTTTCGTGTAGATGAAGGTGTGTTGGCCGCAATGCACCTGTGAGTGATGGGCTAAAACAACTTTGTGGGTCGCGTTATCAAAGGCTCCCTTCAGATCCAAAGCGAGCACAATTTTATCATTTTGGGGATACTCGACTGGATTTAGGATCTCACGTTCGATCTTGAAGCAAGACATGCTGCACGGACCGGTGTTTGCGGAACCCAAACATGGTGTCTGCAAATAAATTTTTGGTTTCCAGAAACTGACAGCCTATCGCACACCATCGTCTCCATTATTTTCCACACAAGACGAAAGAAAAATGGGGCGGAGGTTGCCAGGCTAATAGATTTGTTTCCTTGGGATGTGAAGGTGACCAGGGTTGTCTTCCATTCAACTGGAAGGGGCGTTTGCTCGATTCAAGTAGAATCGCTCTATGCAAAAAATTGTGTAGGCCGAGTCAGCAAGGTTGGCAAGTAACTTTACTGTGATTTTGACCTTTTCTGGTGCCATTCCTCGCAATTTGTTCAGTGAGAGCCAGCCTTCGGGTCGTGTAACGGGAACAATGATTCAGATCTTCTTCTCGCAACCTGCATATGAGTACGCGAGCCCTCGGGAGTCCCGCCTAGTGCATAGATATTGGTCTCGAAGTTTACGTGCCAGTTTT
>WOVY01005221.1:0-68431 GCA_013436015.1 Rhipicephalus annulatus | reverse complement strand
ACCTTGGACGCTGCCACTTCTCAACGTTATCCGTGGTATAGACGGCATACAGAAGAAAGCCGACGTAGCACCTCTAGTAGCGGCACAGTTGGTACTTCATCAGCTTCATGTAATGCATAAAAAAACGAAGATACATACAGACGGATCATGCACTGAGAAAGCGTCAGCCTGTGGGCTTTTATACCCGAAATTCAGAAAAAGAAGATGTAAAAATTATCGCACAAATCTTCATCGACGACAGCAGAATCGGTGGCTATTTTTGAAGCAGTTAAGCTTATCTGCAAGAATCCTGAGCCACGAAAATAGGTGATATGCACTGATAGCAAACCTGCTCTTCAGCTAATCAGAAATGTGAGATCACCTTACAAAAATGGTGAAATAGCACAATGTATTGCAGAAACTGTGGAATATGCCTCATCGAAGGGTCACAACATCGTATTCCAATGGATACCCAGCCACATTGGACGGTCGTTGTTGGGACGGTCGATGTGGCTTCGAGTTCGGGACACGAGGCGTTTGCGAAATACCGCGGTCTACTTGAAAGCATTGCGACAAACCGCCCAGAAATTCGGCGAATTTACGCCACGCTGATACTGCCTAGAAGTGGAAACCGTCGACAAAGGAACTGTAACCTGACAATTCGTCCGACGCTGCAACAGAGAAGCATCAGTGTTCAACAACATGCTTCGGAATTTTTGCCGCTATTCCCGGCTAGTTTGCTACCTCGATCAAGAAATCGAATGGTTACCACCCACACGCGTCCTCGCAGCAGACGGCCTTCATATGAGCTTCGAGGGTGTGTCGTTGCTTGCAAGCCACATCCGCCACCTGTGCTTCAGGAGACCGGTGGATGCGACATCAGCTGCCTGGTGCGATTTATCAACGAATGACGACTCTTCGCATCGAGTGGATCGAGCTGGGCGACCTTCAGCACCCAGTCATCCTACAGCACAGCCGAACTCAAGAAACAACACCGCGCCGACAGCAACCTTCACCCTGACGAGCAAGCCTTCCGTAGCAGAGAACGTCACCTCGAAAGCATCGCGCGCCCACATGAACAAGTCGCAATCTACACAGCCTATGTCTTGCCTACGGCCGCCGGCGGTCGTTGCATCACTTTCGCCGTCTCAACCACGCTACGGACTCCGGAACAGGGGCACAACCACGAGAGGAACGAACTGACTAACACAACGCCAGCTGGGTGAGAGTACTTTATCTGTTGGCTCAATGAACTTTTTAAGGACTAGGAAGGTTATAGAAAAACGGACTCGTTGTGAATCGCACATTTCTATGCTTAGAATGTATGTCGCGGCAACAAGTGCTCCTAAAGGTTTACAACTTAAACTGCAGCCGGCCACATCAGAGATGTCAAAGAAAAACCTGTCAAGGTGGCACAACACCTTAAATCGGGCGTCTGTTGAACTAAACAGCATACTTATTAGCCATTATGAATCATCAGAAAAAGGTCTGCGTAATCAGGAAAAAACAGCTTGTGCAATCCTCTCAGTTTACGACTGAAGAATTAAAAACTCTCGAATTATATCGGTCACAGAAGTTAGCCGAGCTGGATGCTAAAAAGTCAAAGAAGGTCGCGCGTGACAACCTAAGAAGAAAGGAATGCTCCCGACGAGGAAGCATTATAACTACAGCTGAAAGGTGCCAGCCCGAGCTGGAAAGTAAATATTCTGGACAGGATAACATTATAAATTTGTCGTGTTACGATCTATCAATTGAGGAACGTAGTGTGTTATCTCGAGGACTTAATTTTTGCCCTGCAACAGGAGGCTATAGTGAATTTCAGTTGGTGAAGGATCTTCACAATTTCGAACGTAACATGCGCCTCCGTGAATACTTTTATGATCGTTCCTCGGCTCACAATACCGATAGCTCATCATTGCCATCTTACAAGCATTGGACACCCCCCTCCCAAAGAGACAAATGTCTGGACCTTTATATCAGAGCTGTACAACGCGATGTCATGCAGTCATATAAAGAACGTACACCATTGCACCGCAACCTTACTGCCAGAGAGCAACAAGCAATTGAATCCCTCGCTAGTCGTAATGACATAATTATAAAAACCTGCAGATAAAGGAGGCGTCATTGTTGTAATGGACAGAAGCAAATATATCAGCGAAGGCCATAGGCAGCTCAGTGATGCATCATATTACAAACGGCAAGATCATGACCCAACAAACGAGTTCAAAGATATTGTTCGTGATACTTTGACTGCGCTCTTTAATGATAAAGAAATGAGCTATGGTACTCTGAAATCCCTAATACCGTTGAGCCCAGTAGCTGGCAGGTTTTACATTCTTCCCAAAATTCATAAGAGAGACAATCCCGGTAGACCGATAATTTCTGGAATTGGAACAGTGACTGAGAACCTTTCCCGTTATGTAGATGGCCTCATCAACACCATTCCGTCCAGCTTTCCTTCTCACATTAAAGATACCAATCACTTTCTATCGGATATTGTTGACCTACAGGTTCCTCAAAATTCGTTTCTCGTTACGTTAGATGTCACGTCACTATATACTAATATCCCTCACTCAGATGGCATCGAGGCAGTTATCTGCGCGTACAACGATTGCGACGCCAACAAACCAGTTTCCGCATCTACGTTAGCTAAGTTGCTTAAGCTCATTCTTGAACTTAACAATTTCGAATTTGATGGGACACATTATGTTCAAGTTAGCGGTACATCTATGGGCACAAGAATCGGACCAAACTACGCAAACATATTTATGGGGCTCCTTGAAAACAAATTTCTTGCAAATTGTGAATATAAGCCATTTTACTATAAGCGGTTCATCGACGACATTTTCCTAATTTGGCACCATAGTGAATCGCAACTTCTTTCTTTCATAGCAGATCTTAACAACGCTCATCCGGCGATTTCTTTTTCGCTATCATATTCACCTGTGAACATGAGCTTCCTTGATGTCATGGTCACTCTACGTAACAGGAAGCTGATAACTAATCTTTACAGGAAACCCACGGATAGGCAGCAATATCTTCACTTTAGCAGTAGTCACGTGAAACACAACAAAACTAGTATTCCCTACAGCCAAGCAGTCCGTTTTAAAAGAATATGCTCTGATAGCAGCGAATTTTCCCGCCACTGCGAACAACTTCGGAGCGCGCTCGAAAAACAGAGCTATCCGGCCAGCATAATCACAGACGCCATCAAACGTGCAGAAGAGCTCGACCGTTCAGACCTGCTGAGTACTAACAAAAGACCCAAAGATTGTTCTAGGACTAAATATAATTTTGACACATGCGGCCTCAGCTCCAAATGTGAACCATATCTTAAAGAAACATTTCAACATTTTAATACAGAGCGAGCGCCTCAAAGGAATGTTTACAGAACAACCACGCGTGGTCTACCGGCGGTCGCGGAACCTTCGTGATTTACTAACCTCATCTAAAATCACGTGTTCACAACATGAAGGCTGTCATCCCTGCAACAAACCACGTTGCAAAGTGTGCGCGCACATGACGACATCTAAAACAGTTTTAAGTACATCGTCCAGTTTTTCTTTAAAGATAAATGGGAACTACACGTGTGATAGTATCAACGTCATCTATCTTCTCGAGTGTTCAACATGCGGAGCTCAGTACATAGGTCAAACAGAGACAAGTTTCAGAATTCGTTTTAATAATCACCGTGTACATGCCGTAAGCCTCCCTAATCTACCGCTGTCGAAGCACGTCAGTATGCCTGGCCATGGTTTCGACAAAATTAGGGCCACTATTATTCAGTCCGGTTTCAAGACAAACCACGATAGGGAAGTGAGGGATCCTTCTCGATCCACAAATTTAACACCATTCGTTCAGGTATCAATGAAAACGTAGGAAAGCTCACCTGCCTCGCACTATAACAACACGACTTCTTAGATTAGTAAAATATTTTAGTGTATATTAAAATGTATATTAGTCAACCGTGGTTTCTTTACTTCAGAGCTCTTTTTCATGTCCTGCCAACCATACTGTGCCCCGCGTGTCGATGCGCAAGGAAATTTGAAACTTGTATATTGATGCACCCGTCACATGTCAGTCATAACAACACAAGGTTCTGACAGATTACCATTTTTTTACTTTGATTGTCCTAGCTGCTATACCGAGAGTTCATCACGTGAGCCTATAAAAGCAGCTGCATTGTATCATACCTACTTACTCTGACGAAGGCCGTGCCACGGCCGAAACGTTAGTAAATACGATTTCCTTTTCGAATGTGCTATCTGCAAGTTCATTCAATATAGAAATTATCCGGACCTGTCGTGCCTTCCCTTCAAGTTCTATATATATATATATATATATATATATATATATATATACAGATAGATAGATAGATAGATAGATACACAGATAGATAGATAGATAGATAGATGAAATAGAGGATCAGAGTTTCTTTCGGCTACCGTAATAAAAGTTATAAACTTAGAGAATAGTGCAGTATAGGAAACAACCCAATATAGAAAACAAAACAATGCAATAACAATAAAATATTTATTTATTCCAGGATTAAATAAATAAATATATTATTGTTTTGTTTCCTCTTCTGCACTATTCTCGAACTCTATAACATATATATATATATATATATATATATATATATATATTGTAGTGGGGAAGAGTGAAAGAGACGGTATCTAGTTGG
Organism: Rhipicephalus annulatus; assembly: GCA_013436015.1. Classification (NCBI taxonomy): domain Eukaryota; kingdom Metazoa; phylum Arthropoda; class Arachnida; order Ixodida; family Ixodidae; genus Rhipicephalus; species Rhipicephalus annulatus. Next base: position 63,768 of record WOVY01005221.1, on the reverse strand, counting down.
AGCAAGTGAAAGACGACTACGACAAAGAGCTGAGCTCGTGACAGTGACTGACACCTCTTGAACCAGGCAGTTGGTTTTATTCAATAAACCCTCTTATAATTTGGTGGAGGTGCTGGGTAGTCTTTGAAGCTATAACTACGAAGTCGCACCTTACCTGCAGTGCCAGTAATGCCGGAAGAACCCTCCACCCAAGGTACCTCGCAAGTTCCCGCGTCTACATGTCCCGGCGTGTGGCCACTGCGTCACCCACCGATCTTCAGCGGCACTGACGGCCAAGACGTGTAGGAGTGGCTGGCTACTTACCACAAGGTGAGCGCAGCAAACAAGTGGGACGATGCGGCTAAGCTGACCTATGTAAGCTTTTACTTGTCCGGCGTCGCTAGTCTCTCATTGCGCAATCACGAAGCCGACATTACCAGCTGGTATTCATTCAAGGCCTCCTTTCCGCCAGTCTTCGACAACCCTGCTGTGCGAAAACTCCGCGCAGAACAACGACTTCGTGAGCACGCTCAACAGCCAGGAGAGACCTTTAACAGCTACATTGAAGACGTTGTCGACTTGTGCAAGCGGGTAAACCCAGCAATGCTCGAAGCCGACAAAATCAAGCAAATCTTGAAGGACTAATGCGGTGACGCATTTCAAGTATTGTTAGCCAAGGACCCACAAACCATTGCCGAACTCGTCAGCTTGTGTCAGAGTTTTGACGAATTGCGCAAGCAATGCGCCCAAACACAGCGCTCTCTGGAACAACGTGATTCGATCGCGGCCTTGACTCTCGGAGACAAGAACGACTTGTTGGCTCGCATAAAGCAGTTCATGCGTGAGGAGTTCGCTCAGCAGCTTCCCATTTTATCGAGCGCGCCCGAGCCAGCACAAACGCATCCTTTGGCCCCAGATCATCTGGCCCCAGCCATAAGGCACGTCATACAAGATGAGGTAGCTGACGCTTTGCCTTTCACTCATTCACTACCTCTGGAAGGCGCACCCTTGACGTATGCGCAAGTCGTTGCAGCCAGGGCGCCTTGCCATCTCACTTATGCTACCTCACCGATCCCTGTTCGGTCATCACCAGTTCCATTCGGCCGGCCGATTGCAGCATTTCCGAATCAGTGGCGCACCGCAGACAACCACCCGATTTGCCATTCTTGCGGTTACGCAGGACATGTGGCTCGCTTGTGCCACCGCCACCCTCTCGTCCAGAGCGACACCATGCTAACTCGTCGCGCGACTCTCGGCGCTTTAACAACACGGCACGTCAGTAAGGATCCTCTTCACCCGACCACCCTCCTTCAGTCAGTCACCGATCTCCATCTCTCCGACGTCGCTACCTGTCGCCTATGCGCCGTCAACCCTGACTTTCAGACGCGGAAAACTAGATGCCGCAGTTCCGGAGGCACGAACGGCGTCGTCGTCGAAAGAATCAAGACCTCGCATTTCTCCGACAAACGTCATCGACTTTTTTGTGGACGGTTACCGTACCCTTGCGCTTGTGGACACTGGTGCTGCCGTTTCAGTAATTGATTTAAAACTTTGCCGCATGCTTCGGAAGGTTACCACGACGCCGAAGGGGTTGTCCCTCCGTACTGCCAGTGCTCACCATATTTGACCATCAGCTGCCTGTACCGCCCGCGTTCTCAGCCAAGATGTTTTGTATACCGTTGAATTTCTTGTGCTACAGGCAAGTTCTCATGATGTGATGCGCGGCTGGGATTTTCTGTCTGGTAATCCTGCGATTATCGGCTGTGCTCGTGCTGAAGTGACCTTCTCTGCGTTGTGTGCCTCGTCTCCGGAATTACCGTTGAACAAGCTGTTTGTCGCTGACGACATCGACATACCACCGACTAGCGCAGCCTTTGTTCCCGTATCTTGTGCCGATGTGTCTAAGCCTGCAGTGTTGTTTACGCCTTCTCAAACATTCCAAAGTCGCAAGAGCCTCGCGTTGCCGTTTGCAGTTCTAGATATTTCGGCGGGCGCTACCAATTTGTATGTCACAAATTCCTTGCCGTCTCCCACAACCTTGCGAGCGGAGAATGTATTGAAACATTCCAAGACTTAGACGTTTCCTCCATCTTCGACCTTGATGGTGAAAGTGATTTGCAGCTTAATGCATTGACGCCATCTGCCCATTCAACTGTTCACGAAAACAATAATTTGTTTGGCCCCTCAATTGATGGCTAACTTGAAGCACCACACCGCGAAAAGCTTCTAGAACTTCTTCACCAGTTTTGCGTCTCGTCCGATTGCCAGCAGACGTCCTTAGGTTAAACGCACACCGTTGTCCATCACATTAACACCGGCTCCCAAGCGCCTCTGTGACAGCGTCCCGACCGTGTATCTCCTGTAGAGCGTCGTGCGATCACCGAGCAAGTGGCCAACATGCTTCAACGTGGCGTCATTCAGACGTCCAGCAGTCCCTGGTCTTCACCTGTGGTACTTGTGAAGAAAAAAGACGGCTCGATTCGCTCTTGCGTCGATTACCGCCGTTTAAAGAAAGTCACGAATAAAGACGTATACCCTTTGCCGCGCATTGATGATGCCCTGGACTGCTTGCAAGGCGCTGAATTCTTCTCATCACTAGACCTACGGTCCGGTAATTGGCAGGTCCCCATGGCACCATCAGATCGTCCGAAAACTGCCTTTGTGACGCCCGGTGTGCTATAGGAATTTAATGTATTGCCCTTCGGTCTTTGTAATGCGCCAGCCACAATCGAAAGAATGATGAATAGCGTCTTGCGTGAGCTAAAATGGAAGACATGCCTTGCTACTTGGATGATGTCGTTGTTTACTTGCCCAATTTTGACAGCCACCTCCATCGTCTCAGTGAAGTCTTAAGCTTCCTCACGAGCGCAGGCCTTCAACTAAACATCTAGAAGTGCCACTTTGGAGCTCGGAAACTCACAACACATGGCCACGTTGTCTCAAAACAGGGCGTCCTCCCAGACCCCAAGAAGCTTCGTGCTGTCGCTGAGTTCCCGGAGCCTACGACCGTGAAGGCGCTTCGCAGCTTTGTAGGACTGTGCTCGTACTGTCGCCGCTTTGTGAAGAACTTTGCTTCGATATTCGCACCCCTGACACAGCTGATCTCTGGTGATGGACACCTCTCTGATTGGTCGCCAGCATACAGTGATGCTTTTGCAACATTACGCCATCTCCTTACTTCACCACCTCTTTTACGCCACTTCGACCCTACTGCTCCAACCGAGGTGCACACGGATGCCAGTGGCATAGGACTTAACGCTGTCCTTGCTCAACGCAAGCCTGGCTTCTCAGAGTATGTAGTTTCGTATGCCAGTCGCACCCTAACCAAGGCAGAGCACAAATACTCGGTTTCCAAAAAAGAATGTTTGGCCATTGTTTGGGCATTACAAAAATTTCTTCCTTAACTATATGGACGCCCATTTGATGTTGTTACAGATCACCATTCACTCTGTTGGCTCGCTTCATTGAAGGATCCTTCGGGCCGGCTTGGACGTTGGGCGCTACGTTTTCAGGAATTTGATATTCACGTCATTAACCGCTCAAGCCGCAAGCACACCAACGCCAATGCTCTTTCTCGTTCGCTCCTTGCTTTAGCCGTTGCACCTGTTTCCTTTGCCGAAGCTACCATCGGCAGCATCGATACCGCTGACATGGCTTCGGAACAACGCAAGGACCCTTGGATAGCCTCGCTCATCGACGTTCTCTCCTCGTCTTCGGTGACACCACGCCAGCGCTACCTCGTGCACTACGTCGGCGAATTCCCCATTATGCAATACGGGATGCCATGTTGTACCGTCGCAACTATCAGCTGGATGGTAGGAAATGGCTTCTTGTTATACCTCGCCATTTGCGCTCCAACATGTGCGCGTACTTTCACGCAGACCCTCAAAACGCGCACGCTTCGTCTTTAAAACATACGACCGGTTCTTCAGCAATTTTTCTGGCGGGGAATGTACTCGTACGTTCGCAAGTACATATGCTCCTGCACTGAGTGTCAGCGACGGAAAACAACTTGTCATGCCTCTGGCGAATTACAACCATTGCCGTGTCCAGCTCGGCCGTTCGATAGAATCGGCATCGACGACTACGGCCCACTACCTTGTACTCCTGCGGGAAATCGCTGGATTATTGTGGCCGTTGACCACATAACCCGTTACGCTGAAACCACCGTTTTACCAGCCGCTGCTGCTCGTGATGTCGCCTTGTTCATCTTACGTAGCTTTGTCCTTCGCCATGCCCCGCCGCGGTGATCTAGTGGCTAAGGTACTCGTCTGCTGACCCGCAAGTCGCGGGTTCGAGTCCCGGCTGTGGCGGCTGCATTTCCGATGGAGGCGGAAATGTTGTAGGACCGTGTGCTCAGATTGGGGTGCACGTTAAAGAACCCCAGGTGGTCGAAATTTCCGGAGCCCTCCTCTACGGTGTCTCTCATAATCATATGGTGGTTTTGGGACGGGAAACCCCACATATCAATCAATCAATTGTCCTTCGCCACGGCGCGCCACGTGAGCTGCTTAGCGACCATGGGCGTGCCTTTCTATCGAAAGTCATCCAGGAGCTTCTCAGTGAGTGCAATATTATTCATCGCACCACTGAAAGCTATCACCCACAGACAAACGGTTTTTCAGAGCGCTTTAACCGCACGCTCGGTGCTATGCTTTATATACATATCCTCTGACCATTTCGTACGGACGTGAACCCTCTTCTACGCTTGACACGATACTTACTTACCACCCAGATGCTTCAGAATACTGCCCAGCCTCCGAACTTGTTCAGTGTGTCGAAGAGTGCTGCCAATTAGCGCGTTAATTTACGTCTGTCACACAAGGTCTCCAAAAAGAACAACTTGACCAAGACAAGCCTGCTCACAGCTTCCTTGTAGGCTCATTTGTATGGCTTTCAGTTTCATTCCAGTCCCCCAACCTCTCCCGAAAGCTTGCACCCAAGTACAATGATCCGTACCTCATCGTTTAATGCATGTCACCGGTCAACTACGTCGTCAAACTAGTGACACCTGCCGATGACAGACGATGCCGTGGTCGTGAGACAGTCCACATCAGCCGCCTAAAACCTTACAATGATCCCCTTGTACTTGCTTCGCCGTGAGTCGCCAGGATGGCTCCTCTTGACCACCGGGGCAAATGTAGTGGGGAAGAGGGAAAGAGGCAGTATCTAGTTGGAGCACCTGAAAGACGACTACGACGAAGAGCTGAGATCGTGACAGTGACTGACGCCTCTTAACCAGGCAGTTGGTTTAATGAACCCCTATATATATATATATATATATATATATATATATATATTGCAAAACATTTATACTCTCATTGGATGTTTAGAAACACCCTAAAAACGTAAGATGCAAAGAGACGTTACACCGTACTTTTATAGGTGTTTTTGAACACCTCTAAACAATGCGTGTTAGATCGAGCTACATCCGTGCGAGTCGGGTGTAGCACATTAAAACAAACTTGAAACGATGGCAGTTATATGTAGACGCATACTTGAAGAAAAGGAGCGCAATTCACGTGACAACAAAAGGAGAGACTTACTGGAGGAAATGATTCATTCTGTGTATCTTCTTTTTTGTTTTTTCTTGACCCTTTCATGTCACTTCATTCTTTCAAATAAGTCTTGCCAAATTTTCCAAGCCAAACTGTTCCATAGAACAGTGGAGACACACAGGACGAATAATTTTCTCCTGTGTGTTTCTCTCCTTTTGTTGTCCCGTTAACTGCGCTTCATTTGATAAAATTTGCCTATGTATGTAAACGCTATCGTTTCAAATTTGTTTCATCGTTTCATCACTTTAGGACGCCCTCTCTTTCATGACACATGTGTCATGAGAGAAAGGGCGTCTTCTATGTAAGCCATCGTATCGACGCGTTTCCGTCATGGACTGTGCTTGCGGCCAACGGTCTACACCCGAGCCTGGCCGGAGTGTCTCTCCTAGCGTGGAACATCTAGAACTTCCTCCTCGACGTACGGCAGCTCTACATAGACAACTGGTTAGACCACGCACCACAGATGGAGGCATACGAGCTTCGGGAGACGCCATCCTACTCTCAGGCACTCCAGCGTGACCATCCCGGCAACACCTGTTGAGCCAGCGAAGGGAAGAAAGAGAACCAAGCGGCTCCAAGAGCAGCCGCTGCCCCTTCTACAGGCCAGCAGATCCCGTCGGTACCCCCACCACAGAGTGCGCGACCACCATTACGTGTACCACAGTTGTCGACCCCATCTGCGAGGCACACCTCGAAAAAGGCGAAGAAGGTTAATCCGGGCCAATAACGACGGCAAGCTGTACCACAATCAGCAGCAACCAGTGGCCAGAATCAACCATCCCCAAGCAGCAAAAATGAGCAGCCAACATTACCCAAGAGCAACCAGCAACCAGCAGCAGCTAACAGCAGTCGTCTAAAGGCCAGCTCGTCACGGGAGACACAACAGGCGGGATCTCCATCCCAAACCAGGTACGACCTCCGGGTATCTTGTTGTTCTACTCGCCGCGTCTGTGCAAAGGGACGTACTGGCTGTGCGAATTAGCAAACACTGTCCGATTGAGATGAATTAGGTCACCGAAGAGGTCCAAATATGCTTAAACTTAGAAAAGTTGTTGACGAAGAAATACGGCATGAACTTCACGTGCGTAGTCCCAAAGAATATGTACGGGTACGTACGGCTCTGAAGGGGCTGCGCTTGTCGCTAACACCATCGATGCACAATTCTCCCAAACGGAAATGAAACAGTAGAACAAAATTCTCGATCACGCCACACAGGAGCTAACTAAGGTCACCATCGAAGACTGTAGAAAGACTAAGCGCACTAAAAGACAAGGAGCGGTATTTAGGAAATAACTTTCCTATTTCGAAGTGGGAGGCTAAAAAGCTCGACGTATTTGAGCACAAAAAAGCAGTGGAAATATAAGAACCTAAGAGAAAGAAATTTGTGTGGCACAATGTCTCACCACAAGCTATACCCACTGCTGCTATATTATAAAAATACGAAGCCACCTCACGTTCTGAAAGATTTGCCACCACACCCCAAAGAACCAAACGTTACTAACCTTTCAGATAAATCACTTAGCAATGAATAACTGACTGTGCTGTCACGTGGGCTTACATTCCGCTCTGAAAATAAAAAGTACGATGAATTCATGATCCTAAAAGACATAGATGACTTCGCACGAAACTTACGATCGGAGAAATATTTTTTCTATAAACCCTCAAATAAAACCCGCTATTTTGTGGGGTTCTTGAATAGCATTGTACCCAGACGCCAACAGAGATTGATATCTGGATCTAATTATAGCCGCGGTTCAGAAAGATGTCATACATGCGTACAATGTGCACAAATCAAGAGTGAATACCATATCAAGGAAAGAAAGAGAGGCACTATACGCGTTGAGCAACCACGAAGATCTCGTCATTAAACCAGCAGACAAAGGAGGCGCGATTCTTGTTCTGAATAGACCGGACTACATCGAGAAAGGCAAGCGACAACTAAATGACAAACATCTCTACAAACACCTCGACTAGGACCGCACGACGCGCACAAAAAGATCATTGTGACAACCCCAAAGGATCTCAAGCGTAAAGGCGCCATTGATTCAAAGCTTCAAAGGAAACTTGCTACGGTATATTCGGTGCCTGGTCGTTTTTACATGCTGCCGAAGATTCATAAAAAGGGAAGCCCTGGAAGACCCATTATATCAGGTACGGGAGCATTAGCGGAACGCATTTCCAGTTATATTTTCTCTTTAATCAAAGGCATACCACCCACACAGGAGCCCTTCATGCGTAGCACAGACCATTTCCTTCGGGAAATATCAGACGTGAAAATTCCAGGTGGTGCATTCCTCGTTACATTAGATGTTAATTCACTCTAATCAAATATCCCTCACGACGATGGTGTAAGGGCACTTGTTGAATCGTATGGTACCCACAACCCTATCGCATATTCAAGCGAAAAAATAATTGAAATCTTAACCAGATTGTACTCGAATTGAACAGCTTTGAATTTAACAATGAGTACTACCTTCAAATCAGTGGCACGGCAATGGGTACAATGGCGGCTCCAAACTACGCTGACATATTGATGCACCATATCGAGTACCATTTTCTTTCATCTTGTGATATTCAACCTTTAATCTACTAATGGTATTCAGACGATAGATTCATGATTTGGACACATCCGAAAAACGAGCTGCTCAAATTCATACAGGCTTTTAACCAAGTGGATGCCATCATTTATTTTACACACTCCGACGCTAACACTGAAGTAGCTTTCTTGATGTAATTATTTGAACGGGCGATAGTGCGTTGGTAACTAACGTATACAGAAAACCTATGAACAGGCAACAATACCTTCACTTCAAAAGCTGCCACCCGCAACAGTGCAAGATCAGCATTCTCTCTTCCCAAGCACACCATTTCCGACCAATCTGCTCCCGCGCTTCCTCAAAAACAGCACTCATATGCGCGAAATACTCCTTCATCAAGATTACCCACCAGCTATCATTGATGACGTCATCAAAAATGCGGAAAGTCTGGACCACGAGACTCTTCTACACCACCAGGAAGATGCCGACCAGCACAGTAAAAAAATTTGCTATTAACTTTCACGAGCAACCCACCGAACATTAACAAGGTCCTGAAAAAACACTTTCGCATATTGGAACAGACCGTGCGACAATCCGAAATTTTCACTTCTCCACCTTGTGTGGTATACAGGCGGCCGAAAAGTATAAAGGACTGTTTCCAAATTCAGAAATTCAAAGATAGGCGTGAAACCTCAAACAGCTAGGGCGTCGCCCTAGCGGGAAAAGCAGGTGCAAAGTATGCAAACACAAGAAGACAACGACAGTGGCGGAAAGCATCTAAGACCCGCCGCGGTGGTCTAGTGGATAAGGTACTCGGTTGCTGACCCGCAGGGCGCGGGTTCGAATCTCTGCTGCGGCGGCTGTATTTCCGATGAAGGCGGAAATGTTGTAGGCCTGTGTGCGCAGATTTCGGTGCACGTTAAAGAACCCCAGGTGGTCGAAATTTCCGGAGCCCTCCACTACGGCTTCTCTCATATTCATTTGGTGGTTTGGGGACGTTGAACCCCACATATCATATCGGAAAGCATCTAATCAAATTTTAAGCACAGGATAACAGGTGCACTGGACTGCGACTCGGATAACGTCACATACCTTCTGGAATGTTGGGTAAGTAACAAGCAAGACATGGGCCAGACAGACACTCCGTTTAGAATTATATTCAACAACCATCGAGCAAATGTACGTTCCTTGCCAGGCCTTCCACTTTAAAACACAAAACAATAGAAGACCACAGCTTTGATAACATCAGGGTTACACTATCGTAAAACAATTTTCTAACAACCAGAGAACGGGAACAACGAGAATCTTACTTTATCTACAAATTCAACGCGATAAAAAAAATAAATGAACACCCAGCACTCTGTCAGCGTCACGATCACTAAAAGACGCAAACGCTGCTCTCTAATCAGTCCTCTGCCCCTAGGGAGCCTCGCTTCGAGACACTATTATTTCCCTCTAACAAAGCTGTGAGCGTATGCATCTGACAATATAAATTTGATTTGCTGCTTTAAGCACAGCGGGAACGCACAGATATATGGTCCTGAATGTCGTACAATCCCCCCTCCTTTTTTTCTTTTCTTCTTCTTCTTCTTCTTCTTCTTCTTCTTTTCCTTCGCTGACAGGGGCAAATGCATATAATGACTATTGATGGCGGCGCCAAAACTACAGATTCTTTCCCATTTTCTGACGCCATCAACATATGCTTGAAGTGTTTAAGCTCTTCCTACCGATTTGTCGTAAACATCCAAGGAGGGCAAACCGCCAGCGGATTGCACCAGTAGGTAAAATACAAAAACGGTAGTCACAGTGTCCACTTGGGGGAATGGTAGGTGCGTGGGAGGTATTGTAGACAATGGTGACATTGCTCGTTAACGTTCATCTTACTCTGTTGAGTTCCTGTTCCTTCCTAATCCCGCCGTGTCTCTCCCGCTTCTTCCTAACCTTTCTTCCTCCTTTTCTTTTTTTGTATTTTGTGTATATATTTTTCTTCTGTCCCTATCACTCCTCTCTCTAGAAGCTATAAGAAGACACGAAAAAGTGAAAGTATGCCTTGAAAAATAAAATGCCTTGAAAAAGACGGGGCTCCCGTCGAATCGTCGGCTGAATAAATAGTTGTTATGTGAAAGCGCATCTACTTTTGTACTTATAATCTTGCGGCAACTGAAGTTGATCTGCATATAAGCATTAAATGAATGAACATATATATATATATATATATATATATGAAGCTGGATGTTGGAGACCTCGCCTGGCTCATACGCCACGTTTATTCCATTCTGCACTTCTTCCTTCTCTGCCTCTACCAACCATCGCTTCATACGTCGTACGATTCCCCCTCCCCCCGAAAGAAGGCATGAATTATGAACAAGAACAAGTTAACTAGAAGAGGTTGAAAAGCCATAAATATCAAAATTCACAATTTCTTCTATGCGCCAGGGAAGTTCCGTAAACTTTCAGAGACTTCAGGGAGGAGTGCAGCAGTCCGGTTAACGTAGGAGTTCTGGTGGGCGAGGCTGACTGTGGCGTTCTGGAGAAGATAACCGCGTCCTGCAAAACTGCACTGACCATGACACGGCTTCAGCAGCTGCGGAGAACAGCCAAAGTTGGACGTCCTTGTTGCATCGGCAGCTCGGATGTCGTCGCGGTTGTATTTCGCGTCGTGCATAGTGCAATCCCGATGCTTCTTGCGTGCGTGCTTCTTGACAGATTTTAAGAGAGTGCCGGAGTGCTTGCGGTTTGCAAGTAGTGCTTCCGCGTCTTTCTCGGCGTTTTCTGTGGTGTTGCAGTGGTTGTAACAGCAGGCGCAGGGAGCGTCTCTGGTGACTTTTCTTTGTGGGAAAGTGTCTGACGTTTTCAAATGGCCTTTGGTTTTGAGATCTTATTTTTAGATTTTCTTCAATCAACGAACGCACTTCCGTTGAATTTCGCGTTTGTCTATGCCTTTGTTGCAGTCTCTTTTGTGGTCGCATGTGTTTGTAAACTTGGCTTTACTTGTTATGCTGATGTTCCTCGGAAGATGGCTGTAGCCGAGCCCCTTTCTGAATTGGGCATTCACTTCTTTCGAAAGTTAATATGTCCCGTAAACAGCTGATGCATACTGAGCTGGTGTCTTGCTGGTCGGGCATAGTTGGTAATGCGCCATCATTGCTAAAATGCTCTTTATAGGCTCCGGTAAGGTAGTCCTGTAAGGACGCTTCTGATAGACAGCTGCGAGCGAGGTTTGATGTTTTTATTACTTCTGCATTCTTTCGGTACTTGGATTTGTGAGCTCTGGATGAGGATACCACAGGTGACGTGGCACTACTAGGCTCTATCTGCACAGTGTGCTGAACCATAGAAATAAAGTCTTGTGATGAGAAACACCTTTTAGAGTCTTCATCGCGAGGTTGGGTAGTTTTTCGATGCGTTGACAGTTCGCTTATTGTGGACACCATGTCTATACAAGGCAAACGGTGAGCGTTTGATTTATATGCACTTGAGCAGTCAATTCGTGAAGGCTGCTTTTGACTGTGAAGACCGAGTGCGGTTGTCTGTGGATGGTGGGTTACAAGCAAGTCTTCGTCGTAGTCGTCATTGTATTCTTTAAACCAAACGATCATTTCTTGTTTAATCTTTTCCCATGACTCGTCGTTTTGAAATATGTGGGTGAGGTAGAATTTGAAAGCCTCACCGAAGACGTAGTCGGTAAAATTGGCGACCATCTCCCGTTCTGACCATGATGCAGCGGTTGCGTAGAGCTCGAACAGGTCGAAGCAGTCCTGTACAGGTCCATCGTCCGCTCCTCCGGTGTACTTTGGGATGGGAAGGTCAGTCGATGATTCTGGCATAGTGCTGGTCGCTGTGTGCGGCCAGGAGATGATTCCGTAGTCGATGTATGGTCAGGGCGTCTTGTGGGGAACTGCGTCGATGATGAGACACTGATTAAGTGGTTGGGAGATGTTCATCCTGTCGACTCGTGTGACGCTACATGTGGGAAACGTGGCCTGGCTCATACGCCATGTTTATTCCATTCTGCACTTCTTCCTTCTCTGCCTCTACCAAGCATCGCTTCATACGTTATATATATATATATATATATATATATATATATATATATATATATATATATGTGTGTGTGTGTGTGTGTGTGTGTGTGAAAACTTGTTATTAACTTTCACGAGCAACCCACCAAACATAAACAAGGTTCTAAGACAACATTTTAACATATTGGAACAGAGCGTGCTACTATCCAAAATTTTCACTTCTCCTTCTTGTGTGGCATACAGACGGCCGAAAATTATAAGAATTGTTTAATAAATTCAAAGATAGGCGTAAAATCTCAAATAGGGTGCCACTCTTGCCGAAAAACCAGATGCAAGGTATGCAAACACATGCAGACAACGACAGTGATGAAAAGCACCCACTCGTATTTTCGGCGCAGTATAAGAGGTTCACTAGACCGTGACTTAAACAACGTCATATGCCTCCTGGAATGTGGCGTATGTAACTAGCAATACGTGTGCCAGACAGACACTCTGTTTAAAATTAGACTCAACAACCATCAGGCACATGTACGATCCCTTCCAGGCCTTCCACTTTCAAAACGCAGCACAATAAAAGACTACAGCTTTGATGACATCAAGGATACACTATTAGAAAACATTTTTCGATAAATCGGAAAACAGGACCAACGGGAATCTTATTTTATCTACAAATTCAACACGGTAAAATACGGAATAAATGAACACCAAGGCAATCTGTCAGCGTTACGACCACTAAAAGACGCAAACGCTTCTCTCTAACCTATCCGTTATCATTACGACAATACTGTTACCTGCTAACAACGTTTTTATCTTATGCACCTGACAATATAGAAATGGTTTGCCTCTTCAAGCACAGCCGGAACGCACAGATAAGTGGTCCCGGATGTTGTACCGTCCTCCCCCCCTTTTTTTAACGCATATTTTCTGTTCCTTCACTGACGGCAGCCATTACATATAATGAATATCGTTGGCGGCGCCTCAATTTCCGGCTTTTTCATTCCTCCCGGCGCAACCAGCACGCAGTCGAAGCGCTTAAGCTCTCCCAATCAATTTGTCCTAAACTTCAAGAAGAACGAACCGCCAGCGGATTACACGGGAAGGTGAAATATAAGAACGGCGGCACACTGCCCACTTGAGGAAGAGTGGGTGCGGGGAAGGTATTGTTGACAGTGATGGCATTGCTCGTCTACCTCCGCCCTACTCTGTTGAGATGCTGCCCCTCTCTAATTCCGCCATGTCGGTCTTGCTTCTTCTCCTAGATTTTCTATATTTCTTTAACGTTTCTCCCCCCGTTTCATAGTTTCTTCTTTTATCTTTTCACTTTTCTTTTGACCCCTTCTCTTCTGTCTCGACACGCTATAAGAAGAAACCGAACATGTGTAAATAGTATTATGCCTTGAAAAAGACGGGGCTCCCGTCGAAACGTCGGCAGAATAAGCAGTCGTTCTGTGAAAGCACATCTACTTTCACACACACACACACACACACACACACACACAAATATATATAAATATATATATATATATATATGTGTGTGTGTGTTCGTTTATTTAATGCCTATATGCAGATCAACTTCGGTTGCCGCAAGATTATAAGTAAAAAGTATATATATATATATATATATATATATATATATATATATATATATATATATATATATATATATATGTTGCACAACTCAGCGACACGCCGAAATGCGTCCAGATGCAGCGCCAGCAGCTCTTCCGCCGGCGGGAGAGAGGAATCTTCCTAGCTGCCGATGATCACAAGGGTCTCGGATCAAAGCTGCTTTCCATGTGCATGTGTCATGGGGAGAAAAAGCACCGTGCCACAAAAAGCATGCGTACAAAAAGAATTATCTCCACTCGCCACACGGAAACTCAGCAACCAAAGAAAAAGGACCGGGCCTACGGCAGCTGTGCCCTTCTTATGGGCGTGAGTGAGAACCACGTTGGACGGCAATCGTGAATAGTAGGCTTTTGGCGTCTTTTTCACAGGTAAAGCAAGGATAATGAAGATTTCAAGTTTTCAAACAGCAACAATATATTAGACTAAACACGACATACGGTATGGTCAGCCCAGGGACACGGCGCTGCTATTCAGCGACTATGATTTCGGGTAGCAACAATTGGCCAGTGCTGGTGACAGCAACCATTCGTCGGGGCGGCCAAGGCCATTTCCTCCTGTGCAGCGCGCAGGCTGACCTTTTTGAAGAGCGCAGGTGTACCGGCTATCTCTGAATAGCCGGTGCGCGTGGTTCCCACAATTTATATAGTAGTACAGACTAGCTATTACGACACAAAACACAATCATACAATGTTAGCTTATGCAACAAAAGCCTATTTATACAATGTTAGCTAATTCATCATGGAACAAGTGGTTATCACTAATTGCAACCATGTCACCAGGAAGTCTGTTCTTCTCTTTTGATGTAAGAGGCAAAATTGAAGAAAGGTTTTGTGTTGAAATAAAGGATACCTACTTTGTGTTGGTGATCAATACGGCAGGATATGTGCTGAAGACGCAGTAGTGGCTTGATTCATTTATATGTGGAGTTGAACGTCCCGAAACCAACAGATTATGAGAGACGCCGTAGTGGAGTGCTACGAAAATTTCTAACGCCTGCGGTTCTTGACCGTGCTCCCAAATCTTTGCACAAGGGCCTACATCATTTTCGCCTCTACCGAAAATGCAGCCGCCGCAGCCGAGCTCGAATTAGTCGCTGATCATGCAGGAAGGGATGGTGATACATCTTGTGAAACTGTATTAAACGGGATACTCTTCTACTATATGTAAAGAAGGCAGTACAGGAGAAGTTTCCATGGTTTTAATGCTCGTGGTTCTTTCATAAGTAGACGGTATAAAACGAACTGAGGCATTTTTACCAAGTTGAAGGGAAGTTTACAAAGTATTATTGGTAGGTACAACTTATACGACTGTGGCGTATTTTAGTTTAGAGCGTATTAGTGTTTTGTAAAGCTGCAGTTTTAAATCATGTGGAGCATCAAAGACGCCAGGCCTGCGCGGAAGGCACGGCACAGTCACAGCGAAAGCGAAAAGAGCGGTCTTTCACAGCTTTTGCTAAACACTTATTGGGTAGCTGCTGCAAGCACAGTTGCTGGGTACCCACTACAGCATTAATTATAATAATAATTTCTAGGTATTAGGCTGGCATTTGCTATGCTATCCTTCGTCAATCTTCTAAGAAGCGTGATATCAGCTAAACACGTGCAAGAGATTTTGACCATTTGTTCATTAAGTGGCTGACGACGGTGAGAAATCATGCTTTGCTCACCGGCTTTGCTCACCGGCTTTGCACCACAGGTAATAGTGATCAAGAAGAAGCTTTTGTAATTGGTTGTAGCATTGAACGACCCACTCATTACGCTATTCACATTGTGTGACGCCTGTTTCTTCTTTTGCTGTTCTAAAACACTTCATTACTCATATTAACGCTATTGCTTTCCTGACATCAAGCTTGCCTAAGGCAAGTTTGCGAGCAAGTCCCAAACACTGGCGTGACTCAATGGTGGAATACCGGGCTGGCACGCAGCAGACCCAAGTTCGAGCCCACCAGTGTCCTTGGTACTGATTATTTTGCTTATATTTCGAGCGACAGTGATTACGGACAAGGATGGTGGCGGCAGAGAACTATGGTGCTGCGCGTGACCCAAACTTTGATCTCATAATAGGTTTCGCTGTAAAGGTTATGTTGCAAATAGTCAAGCATGCGGATCGCATTGTTAATATTGTATTAACGCGATAGCATCAGGGAACTCGTGTCGCAGAAATACCGCCGTCGGCGTCGGCCCCATTTGTTCTGAGCGAGAAATCGTTTGTGCGTTCGTGAGCGAAAAAGCAAGTTACAAAGATCACCGTGGGAGGCGCTACTCGTCCACGCGTGTGCGCGGGATAACAATCAAAAAGCCGCGCATTCGAAGAAAAAGAGAAGTGCTCAAGGTCACGAGGCGCGGTAGTTTCTTTGCCCCCGCCACCCCTCCCTGCTTAGCTTCCAGCGCTTTCGTCGGGACGAGAGAAGAGATAGTGCAATTGCGGCATGCGGCAAACCTTTGTAACTCCATTCTCATGTGAAGGATTCTTAAAATTTTTGCGGTGTTGAATTTGGGAGGCGATAAGCTCTTCTAGTGAATTGATTTACATGATTACTTGAAAAAGTGTTTCAGGGCCCCTTCAGCGCATTTCGTTTGATAGGTGTCATGACAAAAACGGGCTCATTCTGCGATTTGTAGGCGCAATTTGGAAGCCCCGAACTACGGCGAAAATGGCCGGGATAGTGCAGCCATCACCGCTAAAAACACACAGGAACTTTCAAACAGCTCTAAAAATGAACATCTATGCCCATCTAGCGAAAAACATATCATGCCTTTTCAGAGGCGTCGATCAAGCAAACAGCAAAGGCTAGATAATGTGGTGATATTTTTGAGGTATTGTGAGACTCTTTATGGCCTCCTAGATGGTGAGCGTGAAACGTGTATCTTGGAGGCTATGCGACTCTTGATTTACATAAAAAACCTGCATGTACCATTCGCGAGTGCACGCTGGTGCGAGCTACTGTGTGCGTGGTTGTGTGTTTGTGTGTGTATGTATGTGTATGTAACAAAACCTATTATAAGTGTGCACTTAGTGGCTGAAGGGTGCACTAGGAGCTGGATTGTGCTATCGCGTTCAACTCTTAAAGACGAAGCTTAAGGATCCCCAAATTTTTCATATTGTATTCAAATTGCTCAATTCAGCACGGCTAGCGCAAACAATGATATGCGTGTACTGTAATTTTGGTATCATCCCAAGAAGCCAGCAACGCCTTCAACGACGGAGGGAGCGCCGTCGTAATTTTCCTAGATATAAGGATGTATTTCGATGCCACCAAGCGCAACTTTATGTTGAAGGTGCCTTGAAACGGCTTTCGAACTTATGTACAACCACAATGGGCCAGTAGAGAAAGTCCGAAGACTCATTTGCAGACTGATTTAGGTTATCTGCGAAAACTATGAGATATAATACCTTGCTTTAAAGCTGCGAATCACTGCAGGTCAGTTAGTCTCAGCCAAACGCGTTTTCAATCGCCGTTTCACAGTGCGACATCCTCTAGCGGTGCGACATAACCCAGTCTACTCATCTGATTGGCGGTGGAATGCACCTAAATAAGATAAGCTGGTGTAGTGGCGGCACCTTTTGGAGCAAATATACACCACTCAGCAATATTCGTTTCTGTTGCCAGACGGCAAGCGTCTCGTCGGGAGCACTGGGTGAAAGGCTCCAAGACTGCGCGCTACCTAATGGCATGCATTGTCGGAGGTCATGAATAGGCAAAGCTGAAATCGCGGAGTGCGCTCTTGAGAGCTCAGTGATCGCCATTGGTGCCAGCGTGTCACGCATAGAGAAGGAATCTCAGGAGTGAGAAAGAGGGCATGATATAATTGTATGTAGCGACGTTAATACACAGCGTGTCACTAAATTCACGATGTAAATGGTTGGATTATGATGTGTCCTAAACGCTCACAAATCTTCAATAAACTTGCAGAGTCCCTTTATGTAAGCGTCAAGACTATGCCTTCCGAGTGAAACTTCACCAGCTTTTTAAATGCTACCTATCTGACCGACCGCAACGAGTAGTCTGAGATCGTGTCGTGTCCTTTACTCGGCCAGTATACTGTAGGGTACCCACATGGCTCAGAATTGAAGTATGGGAGAAGAGGGTGTTGGAGTTCTAGCACTCAGGCACTCTCCACGAATTTATCATCGCAAGTTTCCATCTTCCCGTCTCGTCTTTCTTTTAGGAGGTATACTTTGGTTTCAAACGTTGCCGCTAAAATATCAAGATAAAGATAGATAAAACTGAATACATAATATTTCACTCTAGAAAAAAACAACTTCAATTTGCAAGCTTGCCCTTTGTTCAAGATATTGCACTACTCCCACGAGCAGCCATCTTTAAGCACGTAGAGGTCATGTTTTACCCGGATATGAACATATAAAATATGTTCGAAGCTAGCATGTGGTTGTCAATCGCTACTAAAAGCACCTGATTGTTTTAATGCAACGATTCTTTGCATTCAAAATTTCGCACTGCTAAACAGACACTTGAACAGCTGCATAGCATCATGAGGCAGTACAGATAAAACCCATACCAAGTGTATTTTCCACCCAGACAATATTGTAATTTAAATTATCACGTTCTCATACGAGATAATACAATACAACTGCTTCAACAAATAAGTATACTACCACTGGAGTATGTTTATGTCTCTATCCAGTGTTGCCGATATAGCGCAAAGACTAATGAAAAATGATGGGCTATTTTTGCCAAGCACTTTTGCGTTACCTGCGCGCTGCACAAGATCAGCAGTGAACTTTTTTAATTTACCTGTTGCCAGAAACGCCTGTAGTCGAAGGCTTATATTGCATCACAGTGATCTCATTTGGAACGTCGTACGACTGACGTGAGAGAGGGGAATAAATTTGTTGTTGCCATGAAGCGCCTCATGCCCAATTATTAGAAGTTACAATTGCATTGGTAAATATTTTTTCTGTGGTTATTCCCTGTTTCAGTTATTTGTCTTTTTTTTATTTGTGGTCCTCCGTCACTGTTGTACTCACTTGATCAATTAAGCTAGTATGTCACAAAATTGGTTCCACAAATACCGCGCTAGTCTATGGGACCAAAAAGTGTTTGCGAGTTTATGTGTTCAGTGGATTTTAACGTTACAATAAAAACAATGACAATAAAGGCTCAGCAATGCGCAACTGCAAGATTTATACTTCGTGCACCAACGCGCATTGTGTGCAGACCCCTGCAATGCACATTTGCTTGTGCTCATTGACCCATTGTTTCTTTCAGGCATTATGTGGTGGTACTATAATACATAAGAAGTTCGTGCTCACAGCTGCCCACTGCATGCATTCTAAACACGCCAAGACCGAGTTCACCCCCAGGAACCTACGGCTGCGGGCGGGTAAATATGAGTATTCAGTAATTATGCCATAGGACAACCAAAATATTGCACGGTAAATTGGACTGACAACAGTCTCGCTTTTTTTCAGATTTCGTCTATGCCCTCGTACCACTTGTCAGTAAAAACCGTCAACAGAAGAAACGTTTGTGGTGCTAATGCTTTCACCAGATTATTGAGTCCTCATCCTAAAAACGTGGTGTCGGTACGGTGACTAGGGTATTTAGCTGCTGACCCGAAAATTGTATTCTAGAAGTTATTTGAGCGCGAGTTAGTGCGTACGTTCACTAATTATGTTCTTTGTGGCACAAAGCTTGGAACATTAAGCATGCAATGAAAGGATAGATAAGCGCCTACCACTTATTGCGTATTTATGTAGGAACAGACGGTGTGCGTTCTTTGGCGTATGTTTTGCATGTTTACGTGTGCCAAGTGTCGCGCAAACGAAAGTGCTGGAATCAAACGACGAGGGAGGTATTAAAAGCGTTTAAAATACAAGGAAAGAGTGAGCCTGTGTCAGTGACACAATATATGCGCTATATAGATGCTAGTTATCTATTTTTATACACGGCTTTTTGGTTGCATATAAGTCGTCAATTTTTTACGCATATGCGTAAAAAATGTGTAAAATGCATGCGTGAAAAAGTGAAAAGTGGCACTGTTTTTCGCTTGACGCTTTTGTCATCACCGTCATCATCGTTATCACAATTTAGGTACCCTTATGGGGCCTTTTCCACGAAATTGCATGAACGGGAGAACAACAGATTCGATAACAGCATGTCAATGTGACACAGATCATTATAGTGCATCTAGATACAATATAAAATATATAAACGAGAAAAAAATAAACATTAAAATTACAGCAAAATGGTGTTAGAATTCCAAAAGCTCAATTAGCAATACTGAAATGGAAAGAGAAAATGATAATATTGCCGTCACAAAAGTATAGTACTTTAAAATGTAGTAAGGTGGCAGATTAAGAGTTAAAAAACTAAAAGGACAGTTGGTAGTAGGCGTTCATCTGTCTGCCTTGCTTTAACATCTTCATGTTCCATATGTGCTTCACATATACCTATACCATGTTCAGAAAGGCAAAACGCACCCTCGTTTTGACGGAAGCGAAACACTGGGGTTTCTTTTTTAGCCAAACGAACAGCACAAGAAAGAAGACAGATCTCTACTGACCGGAATTGTTGACAGGACAGCACTGCGTGCTGTATTCTTTCTGGTGGTGCCGTTTCGCGCTGAAAAAGCACTTGGTGTTCACACCAACTAGCCCACCATCGATTTCTGATAGGGGTTCGTGTGCCAACAGTTAGAGAAGCACGCTAAAGAACCCCCAGGGGCCTAAATATCAGGAGCCCTCCAAGGGCGAAATTGGGCGAGGGGGAGATGTGTGAGGGTTCCGAGAAGTTAAAGAAATAGAGGAGAGGGCGAAGCATAGCATGGCCGTGTATGGAATGGTGATGCAAGGAAATGCAAAAATAAAGAATTCTGCCAACTCCTCCTAAAGCAGTGCATGTGTGGACTTGACATTCCATTCATCACGGACACCTTGCCCGATGTTAACGTGTTATTGCAGGTGGAGAACACCATGAATTCCCTGCAGTTTTTGTTGCTGTTACTCTTCCCAAACTCCGGTTGGAATATGCCACGTGGGTTTATCGCTACGGCGTGCGAGATCACGTTGGTTCATAGCGTGAGTGCGCAATCTCGTTCCCTGTCACCACACCGTGATTGCTGAAAAAGTGTAGGGGAAAGACCAGAGAATCTTAAACAGCCACTGACGCAGGCCCAGACACGCTAGCGCGTGCCAGTGCGTTCTGAATAAAATACAACGCGTTGGTCTTTAGGGGTGAAGCTCCTTATAGCGGCACCCGTTTGTCCCTCGTAGCCGTTGTAGTAGTGTGTAACAAGTATAACATTTTGACCTCCAAGGTGGTGCCGATGAGAGATTTCTTCTGTGCGTTGTTGAAGAATAAAAGATAATGCTCAATGTACATGCGAATGGCTGCTGAAGGGGAATGAGAGACAGGAGAATTCGGCTTTTAGTTAACGCGCACGCTGCGAATTTTTTATTGTTCAACAACGCACAGAAGACAAGAAAGGGTTGCTACGTTATACTCGCTGGGCGTAACTTGCATGGTTTTAGATAGGGTTAGCAAGCGTTGGGCCACAGTGCCATGAATACAGTGAACTAGTATATACCATGAACCCGATGTGGTTAAAGGTGGGAAGTAGACATGATGCGCAAGCCGTAAGAAAGTGTGCGTGTGCCTCCTCTCGTTCAGTCCATGGAATGTCCACTGAATGGCGGTGCTTCTATATGAGGAATACATGATGAAAAGGTGCGAGATCATGGTACTTGGAGTGTTAATAGGTGGACGAACGAACACACAGACAGATGCATGGACAGACGCACGGATGGCTGGCTGCATGGACAGATGGACGCATGGACGGACGCAGGAGCGGATGCATGGACGAAAGAATGGACGGACGCACAGATGAACGTGCGGATGCACGAACAGACGCACGCACGGACGGGCGGACGGACGCATGGGCGGCCACACAGACACACGCATGGATGGACGGAACCAAGAACGAATGAATGGACGGATGCTTCGCCCCATTATCCATCATTCACTCCGTGGATATGCTGCCATTTTTATTCAACGCGCGTCTGCACAATCTCGTTCCCCGACGCCATCACATGATTGCAGAGAGAGATTATGGAAGTGTATGAGGAAGACGCCACAGCGTCTTATTCAGCGCTTGGGACAGGCCGGAAGGCACCTGCCCCTGAGCGCGTTCTGACAGGGCTTGGCCTAGATGTTGCACATGCTCCGTAGTGATAGCTACGCAGGTAAACCACTGTCATAAGTAGGTTCACATATAAACGAAGGGGAAAGGATAAGGAATACCACAGTAATGTATAGAATGCTGCCGCAAAGGAATGAGAAAAATAACAGGCGAGAAGAGAGTGAAGGATAGCATAGCCATGTATAGAATGGTGTAGAAGGGGACGAGAACAGAAAAAGGAGAGGTATGGTGCATAGCTTAGCCATGTAGACAATCGTGAAGGCCGCACCGTTGATCATAACACCGCTCGTGGCGTTCTACAAGGTGGGGTTCTCAGCCCTACGCTGTTTAACCTCACGATCATTGGACTTGTACAAAGTCTACCTCGATCAGTCAATCTCTCTACATACGCTGATGATATATGTGTCTGGGCTTCAGCAGTGATACGACCCCAGTTACGCGCATGGCTCCGAAAAGCAGCGAGAATAACGTCGACGTACCTCCATACTCGAGGCCTCACAATTTCAACCGAGAAGTGCGCCTTAGTCCCTTTTACCCACAAGCCCATGATCTATTATCCTGCTTCCATCGACATCGTGAACCTTTCGTATACGAGGCGTCACCGATTTATGGGCGTCATTATTGACAGAGACCTCTCGTGGAGTGCTCACATCTCGCACTTGAAGAAGAGACTCAGCTCTATCACACACGTGATGACAATTCTCGCCTATAAAACGTGGGGCACATCAGTGTCATCTATGCTTCAGATGTACAGAGCGCTCTTCTTGGGATATTTGCGGTATAGCACGCCAATGCTTTCCAATGCCGGAAAAACTAACATCAGGGTCCAGCAAAGCATTCAAGGCCAAGTCCTCCGCACATGCTTGGGGCTACCTAGGTGCGCTAATATGTTAGCAACAATAGGTATTGCTAAAGACCATCCGATCACGACATATATAACTGTCGACAAACTCCGGACACATATCCGTCTCATATCCAGAGTGCCTAACCACCACCCTGCTAGCTTGCCACTAGAAAGACCAAAGGCGGCGTTTTCCAAAGTTGTTGCGGCTAACCAGAATTCCATCTCGTGGAGATTCTCGCCCGCAACCATACCACTATCTCCAAAGTGGTGCATGAAAAGACCCACTGTGCACCTTGAAGGGCCGGTGATATTTAAAAAGGCAAGCCTGTCATCTGCAGCTCTCAAGCGGATCTCATTTGATTTTTTGCATTTGTCGTATGCTAACCGATTCATGTTTACATGGACGGTTCGGTCTCGGGAAGTTCGACAGGTGCCTTTGTCATACCATTTCGAACAATCACCGTCAAATTTAAGACATCACACGTCACGACATCTACGGGATGCGAGCTCGCCGCTCTTCGAGCCGCTGTCAAGTTTGTTACGCAAGAATTCCCTAGTAGATGGGGCATATTCTGCCACTCCAAGGCAGCCCTTCAACGCATGCGAAGTCTAGGACGTGAAAACTACCACCAGCTGGTGTATCATAATAATGAAATTTTTCATCGCGCCGCTGATCAAGCACATGACATTGTTTTACAATGGGTTGCCGGGCCACTGTGGCATCAGTGGTAACCGCCTCGGCCGACGACGCTGTCCGATGTGCCCACGATAAAGCGCCCACACTGTGAATACCCTTGTCAAGGGTAGACGCAGCTAGAGAACTTCGTCACATCGCGCATAATGCCATGCTTGCGCACTGGAATTCTCCACTTAACTCCAATCATCGCCCTAAGAACCTTCAGTAATTACTCCAGAAACAACTGCCATCCAAGATTTCTCGACGTGACGCTACAATGCTGTGCCGGCTGTGGACAAGGATAGCGTTTACTATGTCATTCAGCCATTGCATTGGCATGGTACATTCATCCATATGTGAAAGCTGCAACTGTATAGAGACTACTGAACATCTCTTGTGCCACTGTGCCCAATTTGATGAGGATCACCAGACTCTCCAGTGTGCCTTGAATAGACTCGATTACCGGCCATTTAATGAAGCAAAGATCTGACAAGCCTGGTCACGCAGCACATCAGCACAGAAAGCCACACGAGCCTTCCTGAGATACTTGACAGCAACTTCATTGAGGGACCGCCTGTGAAACGCGGCATTATGTGTGATTATGTGTGTGATGTGAGACATGTGTCTATCTTTCTATCTCCTTTTTTACAACCCTCTCCCCCTTCCCTAATGTTGGGTAGCAAACTGGACACATAGTCTAGTTAACCTCCCTACCTTTCCTACACTCCGTCTCTCTCTCTCTCTCTGTAGCGATGAGAAGCGAAAAGTGAAAGGAGAGATATAGCATGACGTGAGATTTTTGACCCGGTGAAGATCCATAACTGCCTACAGTATGTATTGACACAAGGACAAAAAAAAAAGGACCGCGAAACACAAGCGTTTGAGCGCCTGCCTTCGGAGCCTCTTTTTTGTATTTGTAGCAGAGCATTGCCACGTATGGGTGCTTTAGCAAAGTGATGATGTTAAAGAAAGGAGGAGAGAGAGTAAAATATATCTTACCCATGTATAGGACATTGTATCAAGCGGGTGAAAAAAAAGAGAAAGACAGAGAGAAGCAGCACAGTCAAGTAAATTAAAAATATGCAAAGGGATAAGAAAAAAGCGAGGGAAGTAGAGTGAAGCATAGGGTAGCCTTAGGATGCTATAGTGGAAGCATAGCATAGCTATGTATACTTTGGTGTAGCAAAGGGACGAAAAAGAACACCAAGCGAGAGAGCCAAGCATAACAGAACCATGCATAGTAGAACGCAGCCTAGTGATGAGAAAAGAAAAATATTGGGTGAGCAGAGAAGCAAAACATAGCCATGTATAGTATTGTGTTGCAACGGCTGAAAAAAGAAAAAAATGAGGTAGAGAGTAAAGTGTGATGTAGATATGCATTGAATGGCATAGCAAGGTAATGAAAAAAGTAAAAAAAATGGGAGAGAGGAGAAGCATACCAGAGCCAAGTGTAGATTAGTGTAGCAATAGAAGAAGAAAAACAAAAGAAGGTAGAGGTTGAAGTATAGTATGGCCTTGAATAGAACGGTGTTGCAAGGGGATGAGAACAAAAAACGGGAGGGGAGAAGCGTAACAATACCATGCACAGAATACTGCAGCATAGAGACGAGGGAAGAAAAAAAGGATGGGTAAGCAGAGAATGAAAGCATAGCCTTATATAATATGGTGTAGCATGGAATGATAAAAAATGAAGGAGGAGAGTGAAGCTTACTCTAGCCACACATATTGTCACGGGGTCGTGACGTGGCCGAAGAGAGGAGACTTCGTGTTGGGATTTAACTGTTTATTTGGGCGAACCTGTGCCCGGTAAACGGAAAGTCCAATTACAGCAGCAGTCTCGCACAGATAGCAGTCTCGGACTGATAGCGGCGAACGGAGCGTCGGCCTTCGATCAACAACTGACAAGCGGCGAAGCGCGTCGGCATTTATACTCTTGCCGTCGAATGTTCTAGCGTTATCGCTGGCGGTAGCGTAGGTTCCAGAACAATCTGTACCGTTCGCACAGTGGGCGTGATCTTATCGAAATGATCTACTACAGTCCGGAACCTTCTAGAAAACTGCAGGCGCGGTTTGCGCTGAGAATCGTGCGGTGTTTTGGGACGATAACAAAAACTTGGGAAATGGAACGTGGCATTATATTGACGTAGCAAGGGGATGAGAAGAGGAAATGGGAGGGGAGAAGCCTAGCGTAGCCATGTATAGTATGGCGTTACAAAAAAAGGAGTAAAGTAAACGTTGGGAGACAATGAAGTACAGCATGGCCTTGCGTAGAAATGTGTAGCAAGAGCATGAGAAAAAGAAAAGTATAAGAGAGGGGAGAGCGATAAAATAACTATGCATAGACCAGTGTAGCGCAGGGATGTGAAAAGAAAAAGGGTGGGTGAGATGAGAAGCTAAGCATACTCACATATACCATACTGTAACAAAAGATGGGTAGAGGAACATAAAGGGGAGAGTGAAGCATACTGTAGCGACGCATAGGATGACATAGCAAGAATGTGAAAATAGGAGATATGGGACAGGAGAGAAAGCTAGCGTATCCGTGTATAGAATAATGCAGCAAAAGGAGGAGACAAGTAAACGTGGTAGAGGGTGAAGTGTAGCATGAGCTTGCGTAGAAGGTACAGCAGGGCATATGAAAAGAAAAAGGATGGGAGATGGAAGAGGTATAACAAAACGATGCATAGAAATAATACTATAGCATGGGGATGAGGAAATAAAAAAGGATGGATGAGCAGAGCAGCAAAGCATAGGCATGCACAACATAGTGTAACAAAAGATAAGAAAACGCAAAAAGGTAGAAAGGTATGCATAATGAAGATGTGCCTAGAATGGCGTAGCAAATATTTGAGAACAAAGAAAAATGGGAGAGAGAACAAGTATATCATAGCCATGTGTAGAATGGTGAGGAGGAAAATAGTAAAAGAAAGTAGATGTGAAAGTACAGCATGGCCTTCTGTAGAAAGGTGTTGCAAGAGAATGAGAACAGTATGGCAGAGAGAGAAGCATACCATAACCATGCATAGAATATTGTAGGATAAGGATGAGAGAAAAAAGGCATAAGTGAGCACAGAAGCGATGCATAGTAATGTATATTATTTTCATGGGTCGTGATGTTGACAAAGGGAGCAGACTTCAGGTCGTAGACGAAAGCCTTTATTTGGGCCGAAGTTTCAGCCACGCAAAAAGAGAGTCAGATTACAGCAAGACACTAGCACTGATAGCGGTGGACACAAGGTCGGCCGTCGATCACCAAGCAAACGGAAAAACGCGTCGGCATTTCTACGCGTGTCGTCGAAAATTTTGGCGTTGTTATGTAGTCTGGTTTAGTGGCATCCCGCCGCTGCCACCACTGTTAGTAATTCCTGTTTGTTACGATGGTAGCGGTAGCCAAGAGTAACGAGTAGTCGAGCGAACTTCGCTGAAGCCTTCGCCCGGAGGCGGAATAGGCAGGCAATCAGTTTTTGAAAACAGCAACAAGAAAGAGTATTTACTCTAGCAGGTCATTTGTACAGAGCTGGCCAGCACGACGGTGGCGGCTGGGACAAAATTTCTTAAACATGGAACCAGCAGAGCCTTAAATAACGTCTTTGGTCCGTTCTCTCAGACCAGTTCCCGGGGCTTGGCGGAGAAAACGCAGCCACACCCGGAACTGCAAGTTGGCTCGGCGGAGGAGGCGACGTTATTCCCAGAACTGCACGGTTACGCCTTCTGCGTGAAAGGTGGCGCCAGGAGAGGGGGGATAGTTCGCCACAACACTGCTCGATCTCATGGGAACAAGCACTCCCAAACGAGGACCATGCTTTTGGCATAACAGCACCCCCACCGCAAGACAATTCATCCGGAGTTTTGAGCTGTCTAGCGCGGCTCGGACGGAGGCATGCCATTTGACTATTGATACTGTAGCTGCTCCGTGGTGATTTTCAGAGCCCTGCAGGGGACCACAGGAACAACGGAGTTGAACACAAAGCCAAACCACTCTGATGGAAGCAAGCACCCTCTGAACGCTCTCGTAGCGCCAGACTAAGGCAGCAAATAAATCTATTGACTCTCTTCTATTGTATGTCTTAGCACGAGAAACGTATTTTTTCGAAAGCTCAAAACACTAGCATCCCCCGAATGCTGGGATTACACAGCGCAGTCCCGATGCCAAGAATGGATGTGTGTCCTGATTGCACGAAACTATCCTCATTGCCATACAATTAGGTCGGAACCTTCTGAGGCAGCCAAAGAAAGCAATACTGTGCAATGTTTTTGTGGAACAATTTTACCAGAATGGTAGAGGCTGGCCTTTTTGCTAACATATCAGTTGGAGTACACTTCAAACAAAATACATCTGTTAGTGCGATGTGAAATTGTTGATACAGTTTAAAGCAAAACGGAAAGAAGAGAGAATAAAAGTATGCAAAACACGTCAAACCCGAAGAATGTGCCTCAACCTGTCTGAGGGAGTTGGGCTGCACTTCAATAAGCTCTGCTGCGACTATCTGCATCTGTGTGCAGCTTCCCTTTCTTATAGCGCACACTAGAGTTATGATGCTAAAGCGTCAAGCTCCACCTAAGCAAGCGACCGCTTTTAGAAGACATGTTTTGCAACCAAGTCAAGGGGTAGTGATTAGTTTCTACTATGAATTCGACCCTGAGACGTAACGTGCTAGCTTACCAATTGCCCAGACAAGGCAGGCGCACTCTTTTTCTGAAGCGCTGTAAGCTTCCTCTATAAAACTGAGCTTTCTGCTGAGATAAAAAAACTGGCCGCTCGTGCCCTTCGGCGTCCTTCTGGCACAAAACTGCTCTAGGCCGCGGTGACTGGCATCGCACTGAATAATAAAACTTTGAGAAAAGTCCAGCGCCACTCGCACAAGTCGTTTTGCGAGAGCGCTCGTCAGGCTCTTGAAAGCATTCTTTTTTTTGTGTCCCATGAAATGACGGTGGGCTCCGTTTTGCGGAGAGAGTCCATCAGAATACTAGCGAGGTTTGAGTAACTCTTGACGTAGTGTTGATGATACCCCGCCAGTCCCTAAAACGCCCTCAATTCTGACTTTGTGGTGGGCCAACGATACTCTAAAACGGCCGCAAGTTTCAGCTCGGATGGGCTACGCTAGCCACGACCCGCGACGTGGCCGAGATAACTTACGCTTCCGCACTCTAAGTGGCATTTTGCTCTCTCACGGTGAGGCCTACATTTCGTAGTCGAGCCAGAACGGTCTTCAAGTGAGTCACTTGCTCAGCCCACGTATAAAAAAAGATCGCCGCATCATCGATATACGGCAGGGCAAAATCTCCTAAACCCCGCAACACCCGATCTTTGAGGTGTGAGAAGCAGTAGGGAGCATGCTTTAAGCTGAAAGCAAGCATTAAAGGGCGAAATGTTCCAAATGGGTAAATGAATGCGGCATAACGAAAGGCTCTAAGTCAACGGGACCTGCCAGTTTCCCCGTGCCAGATATAAGGCGGACATGTGTGGATTTTGCCACGGTTTCTACTCTCTCCTCGATATCAGGTATCGAATACGTCTGATCTAGCGTGATCTTATTTAGCCGGCGGCATTGCACGCATGGCCTACACTCTAAGGCAAAAGGGTGTTAAAAGGATGTGTGGTTCGTCTTTTTGTGGACTAATGGGGCTGCCACAAAACTGCGGCGATACAACAAGCCTTCACGGATAGCAAAGTGTCTTGCTTGACGAGAGAGGGAGCATGAAGTCAATTCTGACGAACTGTGAGAGAGGACGTCGAGCAAAGAATTGATCCAGGGATCTTTGTGCTGCTCGAATGGCATGTCGGTGATGCTCAACGATGATGAATCGCATATGGCAGTTGGTACGAAGGCAAGGTCAAGAGGCAGTGGAGAACGGGGTAGTGCATCGGCGTCTGTCTGCGTCATAAGCGAAAAATAACATGAATGTCGTACCGACGCCATGCGGATGTGGATGTGGTCAATTGTTGAGTCGCCTTTTCGAAATCCTGCATGTTCCTTTTGTTCATTGAAGTCTAATAATGTCTTAATTTTGTTGAAAATTACCTTTGTAAATAGCTTGTATACTACAGTGAGCAAGCTGATCGGCTTGTAACTCTTCAAGTCCTTCTTATCTCCTTTCTTGTGTATTAGGATGATTTTAGCATTCTTCCAAGGTTCTCGTAATCTTCCTGTCAAGACACCTAGTAAACAGGGTCACTAGTTTTCCTAATACAATCTCTCCTCCATCTTTCAGCAGATAAAATGTTACCTGATCCTCACCAGCAGCTTTGCCTATATGGATGCTCTCCGATTCTTTTCTGACTTCTATTATTACGGGTGATGTGTCATCTGGGTTATTGCTAGTTCTTATATTAAGGTCGTGGTTGTTCTGGCTATTGTACAGATCTCTGTTAAACTCATCCGCTAATTTTACCATCCTATCCATATTGGTAGGAACATTGCCTTCCTTGTTTCTTAGTGCATATGTCTAATTTCTGCCTATCGCAAGCTTTCTCTTCATGGCTTTGACGCTTACTCCGTGTTCTTCAGGGTGTGTTGAATTCTCTCCATGGTATACCTTCTTACATAGAATACCTTACGCTTATATAATGAACTTCATAAGCTCTACCTGCTGTATTTCGTCTGTTGCACTTAAGGCTTTCATGCCTTGACGCTTCCTCATGAGATTCTTTGTTTTTGGGACAGCTTGCTAGTGTATTGTCTAACTACAGTACCTCCAACTTCCACTGAACACTCTGTATTGATACTCGTCAGAGTATCATTTATTGAGCCAACACTAGTGCTGTTTCCCTCAATAAGAGCTGGGTACCTGTTCTGAATCGAGACCCTGAATTCTCTACTTTCCCTTTCAGTTTTCGCGCATTGATTGAGTTTTTTGTATGAGTTTCTGTCGTTACATATTGAAATCTAAGCGAATTCCGGATCGTATCATTCAATGGTCTCTGCATCGTACCTTGCTATGCACTTACACGTCCTGCACGTTGCTTGGGTGTATGTATAAGGTCTATTTCGTTCATATATATATATAAATATATATATAGTGGGAGTAATAATTCAATGGGCCAGTTAGTCTTCGTGAAGGTATGGGATATGGCACAACGGGAGCGTTGTCAACAAAGATAAATATATTTATTTCCCAACAGTTTCGGGAGGGGACCTCCTTTCATCAGGGGATGAGTTATACTGACATGAGCTTCCAAACTTCCTTGCTGCCGCGTCCCTCTCGCCTTGAAACACGTTTGCGAGAGTGAGAGGGAACTGGAAGAAGGAAAAAAAGGGGGGGGAGAAAAAAGACGACAAAAGAAAGAAAAGAAAGAAAGTAAAAAAGAGGAAGAACCCCTGGCAGCACTGAGAACGAAGCCAACTGTCCGTCTACATCCACCTACGGTTCATATCACGTGCTGTTCAGTTCTTGGCGTGTGTCGGGCCACCCAAGATTGTCGCCGCGGTGCCGGGAGGATCCGGGACGGCGTGCCTAAAGAAAGGGGTTTCCCCGTAATTGGTCGTTCGGCGGGCGGTGTGTGTAAAGCGAAGGTTTCTCGTTAATGGGTCGGTCGGCTATTTACCTTTTATCTTCGTCCGTTTCCCTTCAACGGTCATGAAGTGGTAGGCGAACGTAAACACTTTGTATGTGCATGTGGGAAAAAAAAAAGGAAAGGACAGTGTACACGTACGAGTCAGTCAGCAAAAAGCATGGTCTCCAGCTATCAATCTTTGTCACCAATTTTCTCGTGGCTTACTTCTCGGAGGCAGTTGAGTTTTCCGGGGTCCTCGTTGATACCGGCTGCTAATGTACGAAATTTGAAAATAAAATATGCCTCACGCTGTTCGCGCTCGCGTCTGTTTGAAAAACCGGACTGCAAAAGAGTTACGCTAATATTTTCAAAACTGTGGTTTGGCAGGCGCAGATGTCTAGATAAAGGTAGCTTCGGCAGTGAAGTGGCGTGGTACTGGTGATTATTGAACCGCAGCCGAAATGGCGTGTCTGTTTGGCCGATATATTCTTGTCCGCAGATGTTGCAATGTAGCATGTATATTACGTTACTGGAGTCACAATTAAGGCTTTCAGTTATACAGAGTTTGAAATCCGAAAAGTTCGCTTTGGATTCACGTGTTGTGAGCATCTGTGGGCATACCTTGCATCGAGATTTTCCGCAGGGATGGCACCCTGATTGAATTTTGGGGGTGTTTGTTTTTGCTCTGACAAGAATGTCCTTCAGATTTTTATCCCGGCGGTACACCACGTGAGGTGGCTTCGCGAAAATAGAGGTTAGTCGTTTGCTTTGCCTGATTATGTTGAAATGGCGGGAAAGTATGTTGTTGATTCGTGGCGCTGATGAGGAGTAAGTTAGTACAAGGTTCGTTTGGGAAGTCGTTTTAGGTACTCTGTTTGGTCCCTTAATTATATCGTTCCTGTTCACGTTGCGAGCACGTAGTATGGCATCGTCAATAATGTCTTCCGGATAATTTTGTTTCAATAAGGAATGCTTTAGGTGTTCCGCGTGTCTGTCAAATTCCCGCATATCGGTGCATATTCTTCGGTACCGGTAGGCCTGAGAATATGGAATACCCGTTTTGCAATGCTTTGGGTGGCTGCTGTTGAAATGTACGTACATTTGACGGTCTGTAGGCTTTTTGTAAAGGTTTGTTGACAAGCGGTCATTTTCGACCGTGACAGTAACGTCCAAAAAGTTAATGCTAGTTTTGGAAATTTTGTGCGTGAATTTTATTGACGGGTGGCATTTGTTAAAATCCTCTATGAAGCGGAAAAGACTTCCCTCATCATGGTTCCATATCATAAAAATATCGTCTAAGTATCTTCTGTAGTAGAAAGGTTTCAAGGTGCGTCCCTCAATGAATGGGATTTCAAGTGAAGCCATAAAGGTGCTCGCGAAGTTTGGGGCCATTTTCGTGCCCATTGCAGTGCCACTGACCTGAAGGAAATGCTTGCCATTGAACTCAAAATGGTTATAATTTAGTACAAGTTCAAGAAGTGTAAACAGTACCTCGCCACTTACACTAGTTGATGAGTCAGATTTTACATATTCAGAAACCATAGCCGCTATTCCGTCATGGTGGGGTATGTTGGTGTACAGTGAGCAGACGTCCATGGTCACCAGAAAACTGCCGCCTGGGATGTCGAGACTTGAAGTTTCGCAGATGAAGTGGTTTGTGTCCTTTAGGTAATAGGGAAAATTTGGGGGGATGTTTTTATTAAGGAATTGATGAATTCTGATATATTTTCTGTTGATGTGCTGTTACTGGATACTATCGGACGTCCCGGATTACCTGCCTTGTGTATTTTGGGGAGCAAATAGAATCGACCGGGAACAGAGTGGGCCGGTAACATTGCTTTTAACATTTTGCCGGTAATTTTCTCGTCCCGGCGGAGATTGTTTAGGGTTACTTTTATCTCCCTTTCAAATTCGGGAGTCGGGTCCGTTGGAAGTTCTTTGTAGAATTTTGTGTCTGATAGCTGTCGTTCCCCTTCCTTTAAGTAGTCCGACGTATTTAGAATTACTATGCAGCCTCCTTTATCAGCCGGTTCGATAGTAATTCCAGTGTTTTTTCGTAGTTCATCGAGTGCCCTTCGTTCTGACTTTGATATGTTGTTTCGAAATGGCCGATTTTTTCCATACGCTCTGATGATATCTTTTTGAACTGCTGATATATACATATCGAGGTGTTTGTCCCTCTGCTCACCCGGACACCATGATCTGTCACCACCAATCACTCTATTCTCGTTTGTACAGTCCTTGCGATCATGAAAGTATTCACGGAGGCGGAGGTTACGCGCAAAGTTATCGAGGTCTTGGTGCAGTTCAAATTCATTGAATCTACCGGATGATGGACAAAAGGTCAAGCCTCTCGACAAAAGTTGAAGCTGAGCGGGTGTGAGTGTTGTGTTTGACAGATTGAGGACACTTTCCTCATAAGTTTTCGGCTGTTCTTGGCTATCACGTGGCACGGGAGTGTCAGCGTTATATTCGAGAGTAAGGATGTTTTGATTAGGATTGCACTGTGGTTCTGAGTTCCCATTTTTCTCCTCAAAGTTAGGTTGTGGTACGGGTGGTCCCTGGTGTTCTTGTACGGCCTCATTCCTACTTTCCTGTTGCAGAGCAGTGGAGCTACTGCAGTCCCGCTTGAATTTTCTATCTTTTACTACTGAAATTTCGCCTCTCTTCTTTAGTTCATATCTTTCCAGTTCTCTTGCCTCATGCTCTCCGAGATTAGATACCAATTTCTGCGTGGCCTCCGTGACACTGTGTTCGGCGGCCTTACGCTCACGATGGTCCGCAATGACCCGAGTCAGTTGCAAGGACGCTTCTAGTAATATTTTTTCCCACTTCCCCCTTTCTGCTTCACTTAGTGTAGACATTGAGGGGTTTCAGGCTAGGCGGAGACCCTTAGGTGCAATTTCGTGAGATAGATATTTGTTTAGTTGTTCTGCATGTTTTTCGTATTGCACCCGCTTTTCAATGATTTTCCTAATCGATAGAAATGAGTGGGACCATGCGTGTTTAAGACTGCCCGTACCTTTTGTTTCCCCGTGTCATTTGGAAGCCGCCGCCTTGGTCTTCGCCGCATTCGTCCGCCTGGTGTTGTAAGGCCTCGCTGATGGGAGTGGCGACGTCGTCACTGCTGGGACCCTGGATGGCTCTTTGTGTCCCTTGGCTCTCTGTTGTTGAGTGGGTTTGGCACTGGAGTTTGCCGTGCAAGCCGTTGCCGCCGATCTCTGACTCACTGGTGGGACCCGCTGGCTCGCTCGCCTCGCTGGTGGTAGTGGCGACATCGTCACTGCTGGTGCCCTGGATGGCTCTGTGTGTCGCTCGGCTTCTTGTTGTTGAGGGGGCTTGGCACTGGAGTTGTCCGTGCAAGCGATTGCCGCCGATCTCCATGCCGCCGACGTCCATCGCAGCTGCACCCTCGTGTGCTGTGCCAGCAGCGCGACCCCCTCGAAGCTTGCATGTAAGCCGTCAGCAGCCAGGAAGCGGCGCAGCGGGAGTGTTGAGAAACCATGTTCGACGTAATAGACGAATGCTCCCAACAACCCGTAGTGGCAGAGACGGCGGGCCTCTCTGCTGAATCGCTGTACCTCCATATTAAACCAGCAGAGAGGCCCGCCGTCTCTGCCACTACGGGTTGTTGGGAGCAGGCGTCTATTACGTCGAACATGGTTTCTCAACACTCCCGCTGCGCCGCTTCCTGGCTGCTGACGGCTTACATGCAAGCTTCGAGGGGGTCGCGCTGCTGGCACAGCACACGAGGGTGCAGCTGCGATGGACGTCGGCGGCATGGAGATCGGCGGCAATCGCTTGCACGGACAACTCCAGTAAAATCTGACTCATCAACTAGTGTAAGTGGCGAGGTACTGTTTACACTTCGTGAACTTGTACTAAATTATAACCATTTTGAGTTCAATGGCAAGCATTTCCTTCAGGTCAGTGGCACTGCAATGGGCACGAAAATGGCCCCAAATTTCGCGAGCACCTTTATGGCTTCACTTGAAATCCCATTCATTGAGGGACGCACCTTGAAACCTTTCTACTACAGAAGATACTTAGACGATATTTTTATGATATGGAACCATGATGAGGGAAGTCTTTTCCGCTTCATAGAAGATTTTAACAAATGCCACCCGTCAATAAAATTCACGCACAAAATTTCCAAAACTAGCATTAACTTTTTGGACGTTACTGTCATGGTCGAAAATGACCGCTTGTCAACAAACCTTTACAAAAAGCCTACAGACCGTCAAATGTACCTACATTTCAACAGCAGCCACCCAAAGCATTGCAAAACGGGTATTCCATATTCTCAGGCCTACCGGTACCGAAGAATATGCACCGATATGCGGGAATTTGACAGACACGCGGAACACCTAAAGCATTCCTTATTGAAACAAAATTATCCGGAAGACATTATTGACGATGCCATACTACGTGCTCGCAACGTGAACAGGAATGATATAATTAAGGGACCAAACAGAGTACCTAAAACGACTTCCCAAACGAACCTTGTACTAACTTACTCCTCATCAGCGCCACGAATCAACAACATACTTTCCCGCCATTTCAACATAATCAGGCAAAGCAAACGACTAACCTCTATTTTCGCGAAGCCACCTCACGTGGTGTACCGCGGGGATAAAAATCTGAAGGACATTCTTGTCAGAGCAAAAACAAACACCCCCAAAATTCAATCAGGGTGCCATCCCTGCGGAAAATCTCGATGCAAGGTATGCCCACAGATGCTCACAACACGTGAATCCAAAGCGAACTTTTCGGATTTCAAATTCTGCATAACTGAAAGCCTTAATTGTGACTCCAGTAACGTAATATACATGCTACATTGCAACATCTGCGGACAAGAATATATCGGCCAAACAGACACGCCATTTCGGCTGCGGTTCAATAATCACCGGTACCACGCCACTTCACTGCCGAAGCTACCTTTATCTAGACATCTGCGCCTGCCAAACCACAGTTTTGAAAATATTAGCGTAACTCTTTTGCAGTCCGGTTTTTCAAACAGACGCGAGCGCGAACAGCGTGAGGCATATTTTATTTTCAAATTTCGTACATTAGCAGCCGGTATCAACGAGGACCCCGGAAAACTCAACTGCCTCCGAGAAGTAAGCCAGGAGAAAATTGGTGACAAAGATTGATAGCTGGAGACCATGCTTTTTTCTGACTGACTCGTACGTGTACACTGTCCTTTCCTTTTTTTTTCCACATGCACATACAAAGTGTTTACGTTCGCCTACCACTTCATGACCGTTGAAGGGAAACGGACGAAGATTAAAGGTAAATAGCCGACCGACCCATTAACGAGAAACCTTCGCTTTACACACACCGCCCGCCGAACGACCAATTACGGGGAAACCCCTTTCTTTAGGCACGCCGTCCCGGACCCTCCCGGCACCGCGGCGACAATCTTGGGTGGCCCGACACACGCCAAGAACTGAACAGCACGTGATATGAACCGTAGGTGGATGTAGACGGACAGTTGGCTTCGTTCTCAGTGCTGCCAGTGGTTCTTCCTCTTTTTTACTTTCTTTCTTTTCTTTCTTTTGTCGTCTTTTTTCTCCCCCCCCCCTTTTTTCCTTCTTCCAGTTCCCTCTCACTCTCGCAAACGTGTTTCAAGGCGAGAGGGACGCGGCAGCAAGGAACTTTGGAAGCTCATGTCAGTATAACTCATCCCCTGATGAAGGGAGGTCCCCTCCCGAAACTGTTGGGAAACAAATATATTTATCCTTGTTGACAACGCTCCCGTTGTGCCATAAATATATATATATATATATATATATACTGTCACGCAGCAGGAATTCGCTGGGGCCATGAAGACGAGGAAAAAGAAGAGGAGTACGAGGAGCCAGCAATAGTTTGGCAGACCATCTTGTCCTTTGCACTGGGCAACGCATCTCTAAATTTATAATATTGTACATGAAACCATCACAATTTCGCAGTTTTGGTGGACGTGCTGCGTACGTCACCTAGGACGACCGACCTCTATCACTCCCTCGACGAAGTAAACGGCTGGCCGGGCTACCACCACAAGGACTTACCATGAACGACAGGGAGCTAAATACGAAGGCACAGACACGTTATGTATTGCATGTGGAGAGGAGGAGAAAATGGGTGAATATTTAATAATGATTTGTAAAGGTCTACACGCTATATTGCAAATATTGGTGCAGAATTTTTCGAAGCTTCGGCGTTTCGGGACAGTGAAACCAAAATAGATTTTAGACGGGCAGAATTAAATATGAGGAGGTTAACTGATTGATGACTATAATCAAGTTGTGAATGAAATTCGATCCTTCAACACGTAATGATAGTATTTAACTTTATGGATAGGTTGCGTGAGCCGCCACCCAATATAAAGAGCACAGGCGGATACATTAAGTATTCTATCCATCCTTCGGACGGACGTGACGGCTGGAGAACGAACCGTGCAAAACAATGCTTGCCCAAGACAGGTGGGCTGCCCATCTTATCGGCGGCCCCGCACATTCTCAGGAAGGGAGGATGAGGATGTCTGTGACTGGCTGAGACACTGTAAGCGGGTAAGCCGTCCTAAGGAATAGAATGCCTCTGCACAACTCACGTTGTGCTGTATCTCGCCGGAACGGCACTTGAGTAGTTTGACTACAATGAAAGTGTCCTAACAATTTGAGAAAACTTCGTCACCAAGTTCAAGAAGTGCTTCGGTCACTCAGTTTCAGAAAAGAAAAAGGCCGAGCAGAAAATTTCCCGTTGAGTGTAGTTACCTGGCGCGACATATACGACCTTCATAAAAATAATATGAAGCACTGCGGAATAGTGAATTCAAACATCACAGAGGAAGATTAGGTCGAACATTTGCTCAAGAAAATTGCCGAAGATGCCTATATTATTTATCTCTAAGGAAAACCTTTGACGCCGTCCGACTTGAGGCGTCACTGTCATGCGTTTGAAGCACTCGGAACATGGTGGATACTTCCAAAATTTGATTGGCTAGACAACGTCACAACCATACCAAGCGTGGACGCCTCTACCCCTGAATACTTCGCCGCAATGGTACGGTGCGTTGTCAGTGAGGAACTATTCAAGTTTCACTGCATCGATGCCAAACACGTGTGCCGCCTGTGTGCATTGACTGAGCGCTATCCTGAAGTATCGCTCGCCTGGTCACGACCTGCATACGCCAACCACCCAGCCGGTGATGACCGCATCATGGAAGTCACCATAATACAGCCTCAAGCGACGTGTTTGACATTTCGCCAGGACGGGCCGCGTCGGCGAGTGCCTCCCGATTATGCAATGCCCTGAAGCCTGTCTTCTACAAGCTTGAAAACTACTACATGCCTACTGCCTGCTTGAGCTGCGTAACTTCTGGACACATCTCGAAGTACTGCAGGCGTCATCCACAAAGCAATGCAAGAGATCGTGTGCATGCAAGGCGCGGCAGCCTGGCCACAGTCTGCTTCATCTGCCCCTTTTCATCCACCACATCTAAACTACACGCCCAGTAATGCGTCTCCGGCGTCTGACCACAGCCTGACACCGTCACTAACCCGGATGCATCGATTACAATCGCCACATCACAAGCCGCCTGCGCCGATCCAGCTGGGAAACTAGGTGGTGCGACCGACGGAGGTGAGGTCGCGGGACTGTCATGTTTGCCTATTCCTTCGCCTGTCATCATGTAAAAGAACAAACTCTGTGTTTGCGTTGATGGCGTCAGTACTGTGCAGTCTTGGTAGATACTAGTGGTTGTGTGATTATGATGTCGCTTTCATTCAAGAATTGCCTAGGACGGAAAGTGATGTTTGCTTGGAACGGGTGCTCTTTGTTTCGGGAAGTTGGCGACGAGCTGTTGCAACCTGCTGGAGTATGTTCAATTTTGTTGGTTACCATGGGTGAACGGAACTTTGAAACTGAATTTACCGTACTAGCAATTGCTATTCATAACGTAAGTCATGGTATCGACTTTTTCGATCCTGTGGAGCGACACTACACTGTTTAGCTGGTAAAACTCCTATGAGAGCTGCTAAACTACCACGTGCTGATACACTGCCGCTCGAGTTGAGGCATTTTTTTATCGGATGATGTGCTTTTGATTGCTGAAAGATTTCATCTTGCTCCCGTGAAGGTCTGTCCTGTTGATTGATTGAGCCAGCCTATTCAAACACGCTGAAAATTTGGATTATCGTGCTTCGATCGCTTGTCAACCTCATCGGTGGCTGTACTCACGTACGGATGCTGAACATGTCATCTGCGTCGGCTTTTTTACCTGCTGGGTTTAAGCTAGTGCACTTTGACGAAGATACGGCTGTGAGTATTTGTGCAGATGCTGTCATGACCAATAAAACTTCGTCTCCGTCTGACTCCGCGTTGAAGCTCAAGGGTGTGAATAAGAAATCACCCCCCTCATCTGACCAGTGCATCCTACAAAGGCTTCTTGTGCGCTAGTCTGGCACCTTTGACTTTTCCCCACTTCAACGTCTGCGTACACCAACCTAATACTAAGTGCACAACTTCATCGATACCGGAGCTTCGGCTCCCATTATGCAGAAGCCTTATCGCGTCACCCCACCCAAAAGAAATGTCTAAGGTCACCAAGTGAAGGAAATGCTACAGAATTGTGCTATTCAAGAGTTGTGCGAGCTTTGGGCTGCTTCTGTCATATTCCTGAAGAAAAAAGGATAACTCGTTGTGATTCTGCGTCGACTACGGACGTCTAAATGCAGTATATAAAAAGGACGTCTTGCGCTCTGCTTCGTATTTCTCATAGGTCGATTTGATCTCAGGCTACTGGAAGATACCTATGAGCCTACAATACAAAAAGAAGACCACGTTTATTACCCCGGATGGCCTCTTTAACTTGGCGCCCTTTGATTTGTGTAAAGCTCCAGCGACCTTCGAGTGGTTCATGGACACAATACTTCGCGGACTTGACTTCGATTAAAAATATGCATGTGCTACCTAGACGACATGGTCATCTATGGCAGAACGTTTCACGAGCATAGCCGATGGCTTCAAATTGTTCTTGACTGCATCCACTGTGCGGGACTCATTCTTAACTAAAAAAAGTGCCAGTTTGGTGAGTGTCAAACGCTTGTACTGCGTTGTCTTGTTGACAAGGGCGTATCTGTTCGACCCTGGCAAACTTGCTGCCGTCGCGACTTCGAGCAACCGATTACTGTCAAAGACCTCCGAATATTCCTTGGGTCGTGCTTGTATTTTCGCCATTTTATCAAAGATTTGGCACGCTCAGCTCAATCATTCACGTCGATGCTAAAAAAAATACACCTTTCACATGAACTGCTCTGTGCGAGTCTGCGTTCACAGAGCCAAAGTTTTTACATGCCCATGCTTCGATTTTACGCCATTTTCATCTTGAAGCGCAAACAGAGCTTCACACCGA
Organism: Rhipicephalus annulatus; assembly: GCA_013436015.1. Taxonomy (NCBI): domain Eukaryota; kingdom Metazoa; phylum Arthropoda; class Arachnida; order Ixodida; family Ixodidae; genus Rhipicephalus; species Rhipicephalus annulatus. The sequence goes on along the minus strand of WOVY01005221.1, from coordinate 23,469 downwards.
TGCAAGTGGTGTGAGTGTTGGAGCGGTCCTTGAAGAGATACACATTGAACTCTAAGAAGTCATCGCTTGAGCAAGCCACACACTCATAAAGTCGTAGGTAAATTACATTGTCACCGAAATGAAATGCCTCGCCGTTGTGATCGCCAATCAGAAGTTTTGATCATACCTGTACGGCCGTCACTTCCGGATAGTTATTAACCACCATTTGATTTGCCGTTTGGTCGGATTACGTGACTGCTACAACCGCTTAGATTGTTGGTATTCACGATTACAGGAATGCGGATTCTCGGTCTTCTACGAAAATGGTCGCTGTCACACCGACACTCACTGTTTATCAAGAGTTCCCTCAGCGAGCACAACAGGTGGAGACGACGACTTTGAAGAATATATTTTCACAATATCCGCGGAGTTTTCCGATGCAGCGGCCTTCAATTGTGATTAGGGGCAGGGCGTTTCAATAAAAAATGTTATTGAAGTCACTCAATCAGCACCACAAAATTCAGCTTCCACCATATCGGCAGGATTACTTTACAAAAACTATACCGTTGAAGGTGCTCCACTTGTTCTCGTCGTGCCCCATTATTTTAGATGCGAGATCATCCACGCCATGCATGATTACATCACGTCAGGTCACCTTGCATTTACTCGGACGCTGTACCGAGTGTGTCAGCGTTTCTACTGATCAAAGCTCTGGAAGGCGAAAAACAGGTTATTGACAGCTGTGCTGTATGCTAAGGTCACAAATAGCCAACGATGCCTTCAGCGGGTACCTTGCAGCCAGTGGAACTACCAACCTTTCCCTTTGAAAAGATTGGTGTTGACCTCCTTGGCTCCTTATCTAAAGCATATACTTGGCATTGCTAGATTATAGCGTGCGTAGACTATCTGACCCTATACACTGAGACCGCAGCACTTGTTTCGGCCACAGCAGTTGACGTCTCGTTGTACCTCCTACACTCTGTTATTCTCCGCCATGGTTCTCCACGTGTCCTGATTGGTGACTGAGGACTGCAGTGTACAGCAGATGTTGTTAAAGAACTCTAACGCCTCTGTGAATTTAACTGCGGGCACTCGTCACCTTACCACCCCCAAGCCAACGGCCTCACTAAGTGCACGAATCAATCATTGAACAACATGCTTGCCATGTATGTGTCCACTTATCACAAAAATGAGGACTTTATCTTGCCGCTTGTTAACGTACACATACAATACGGCCAAACACGAAGTGACTCGGTATGCGCCTTTTTTCGTGCTCTATGCTAGCGATTTGCAAAGATTTATCGACGCGATACAGCCCTGGTCTGCACCCGAAGACTTCTCAATAGCCCGGACTTCATATTGCGCTCACGAAGCTCGTCGTTGAACTCGCGTTGAGACTTTTTATCACAAGGCTGTGCCAAAACTTCTTATGACGCTCGACACAAGCCTGCAACATTTTCTCCGTGACACTTTCTCTCACTTTGGACAGCTGTGCAAAAAAGGCCTATACGCAAAATGTTCGCCCCGGTATACCAGACTTCATATTGCAGCGTTCAAGTGACGTGAAATGAATGTGAATAGTGAAAGTATAGTGAATGTATAGTGAATAGTATAGTGAATGAATAGTGAAAGTAATTGACTCGCTGAAAAATTCATCATCTGTTGGTATTGATGGTATCAATGCTAAAGTGCTAAAAAACACCAAACGCATGAGCAGCTTGTTTCTCTCATTCATTTTTCAACAGTGTCTGAACGCAGGATCGGTTCCCTATGACTGGCGCATCAGCAAGGTCATATCAGTATTTAAAAAGGGAAATCGTTTGAGCCCCAATAATTACCGACCGATTTCAATTACCAGTGTCTGCTCTAAAATCATGGAACATGTATTGTATTCGCACATTGCCGAATTCTTGCATTCCGTTAATTTCTTCAATCCTAATCACTATGGTTTCCGTAAAGATCATTCCTGTGACACTCAGCTTTCCATGTTTCTTTATGACGTACATTCATGCCTAGACCGCAACATTCCAACTGATGCAATCTTTATTGATTTTGAAAAAGCATTTGATAAAGTCCCACACAATCGCCTACTGCTAAAATTGTCTCGCCCTAATCTGGACCCATTTGTGTTGAACTGGATAAGCGCAATTCTAAATTACCGCTAGCAATTGTCCACGTCAATTCGCATACATCATCACTCACGCACGTGCTCTCCGGTGTTCCACAAGGAACCGTTCTGGGGCCACTTCTTTTTCTCATATATATAAATGATCTTTCCACATATCTTACATCGAACGTCCGTCTTTTCGCAGACGACTGCGTCATTTATCGCTCTATAAGTAGCACCTGTGACATATCCGCGCTACAAGAAGACTTATTTCACGTACAGGTTTGGTGCAATAACTGGCTGATGTCGTTAAATGTCCAAAAGACTGTGCACGTTTCTTTCCACCGCTGCCACAATTTCGTGCAGCCTAAGTATACTATTCTATTAACAATATTGCTATTAATTCTGCCGACTCGGTTAAATACTTAGGTGTCCATATATCCCACGACTTAAACTGGTCTTGTCACATTAACCACAAAACGAACTCAGCTAACCGTGCTCTTGGCTACCTGCGCCGTAATCTTGGCCTAACCCCTCCCTCAATAAAATTACTTGCATACGAAACTTTCGTGCGGCCCAAATTAGAATATGCAAACGCTATCTTCGATCCTTACCAAACTTATTTGATCAACACCCTGGAATCTGTCCAAAATCGCGCGGCTCGATTTGTTTTGTCTGATTACTCTCATTATTCAAGTGTTTCAGCGTTAAAAGCAGACCTTAACCTTCCTTCACTTCAATCTCGCCGCAAAATAGCTCGACTGTGTCTTTACCACAAATTTTTCCACTCGCAACAACTCAGAAATCAGTACATCCGACTAGCCCACCGTATTTCCCGTACTAGCCACGCCAACGCCGTCTATCCGGAACGTGCCCATACTAATACATTCCAACAATCATTTTTCATACGCACATCCCGAGACTGGAATGACCTACCTGCTGAAGTTGCTACCATCATGGACCAATCTCGTTTCAAACACGCCATTGTAGTGCCCCCATAATTAATGTACCCATTCTGTTGCTGTCACTACGATATTGTAACCCTCCTTTCTAGCTTTCTAGTATTATGCCGCACCCCTTATATAAAAGTGCCGCCATAACTTCTGTACATAGTCTGTTGCCGTTACCATGTTGTTACCCTTCTTTCAAGTGCCGTGTCATGCCCACCCCTCATGTAAAGTCCCTATGGGTGCTTTGAGGAATCAATAAATAAAAAATAGCGTTTGTTATTGCTAAATTAACCTATGACAACCGGAAGTCAAGTTGAACTGAAGCAGAGCACATTTCCCGGCTTAAACATTACCACCACCAGTATACGTAACTCACTCGGAGAGCTTCGTTTGTGCCAAAGAAAATTGTCACGAAGCTAGAATTCACTGGAGCCACGAACACGAGGAGGAAGAAGAGGGCCTGAGGAGCGAGCAGTTGTGGGGCTGACCGTCTTGTTCTTAACGCTGGACATCGCATCTCCAAATATTTAATCTTGTAAACAAACGCATAGCTTCTTAACAATACTAATACTTGAAATCATTTGAACCTCACGCCAAAAGCGAAAAGAAGTAAAGTGAACCAACTCGATTTGAACCATTTCAGTAAACACATTCTCCCGGCAGGAGCTTCGCTGCTGTCTCCACCAATTGCTTAAGCGACACTGTACTACAGTTCTCTAGTGAGGCTTGCCGAGAACTGCGTTTAATCATATGTACTTATCCAAAATCACTATCTGCTGAAATAATGGATCCTAATCCTTGTAGTCACCAGTTGCCTTTAGGAAACGCTGAAGAATTTTCGCGGAACTACAAATCCCCGGGTTAGCACACCGCGGAGCCACACAAAACATGCGTTGCCTAATTAAGCCATTTTCGAAGAATGCATCATAGACCTGTGAGGCGTAGCCAACTGCGCCTTCCGTTCTCTGCCGGCCACAACTTGCTGTCTTTATCTTTCCCGTACTTGACGTGCCAACCGAGCGATTCATCTTCTAATATCGGTGAGTGAGGGGTGAGAAGGAGCAGAGGCAAGCGTTACAAAGACAAGTCAATAACATCCCGTGCTTCACCCGATTTAGAATTCACTAAATAAGAAATGACCCTATTGAAAATCCCACGCTAGTGGGTGCTGGAATCGTTGGTAGTTATGGTGACGCGAATACTGGATATGGTGCAAATAATAGTGGATATGGTGGAAGTTGTAGCTGTCATAATGGCTAACGATGGTGACATAGGAAAAAAATTGTGGCTGATGGTGGTAGTGGCGAGCCAATCGTGGTGACAGTGGCAAATGCCAGCTGATGGTGGCGATACAAAGCGTGTTTGGTAGAAGATTTGTTGAACAAGCTGGATGACAGTGGCGTGATACAAGGTTGGTGCATACTGATGGCATGAAGAAAAAATGACAGCACATCCACGGGGTAAATGATGGAGAGTGGGGTGAAGCTGGGTCCACTGACGCACCACTTTGGCCTCCAGTTCTCGTACGCCAGGATTTTGTCGGCGCCGCCGCGCAGATTCACGGCACACTTCTGTCTCGCACGCTCACACATCGGGATTTCCTCTTCCAGCGCGAGCTGCCACCGCCACCTTCCGCACACGGCACTCTGCAGCCTTGTTCATCCTCCAACTTTCTGTTTTCACGTGCGCTCACCACAACGGCTTTCATGTTACTACACCGCACCCCCTCGAGTATGGCGCCGCCGGCTAACACGAGATCACCAGCTCCTTTGTGAGACGCCATCCCTACTTTCTCGCATGCTCACACGTTGGGGTTGCGTCTTCGAGCGTGAGCTGCCAACATCTTGCGTGTGTAATACTAATTATCAGCAAACTGTGAGTCATCCGCTGGCTTCGTCCATCTGTTGTCTGTCTGTCTCTCTGTTTAACGCTCGAGATGACGGACGAACGGACGGATGGATGCATAAACGAATACATTGACGGACGCACGGGTAGACGTACGCATGACGGACGGATGCACCGATGAACTGATGGCCGCATAGACGAACGCAGGCACGGACGCATGGATGGAGGAACGCAAGGACGGACAGACGCATCGATAATTGAATGGACGCAAGAAAGGACGAATGGACGCATGGATGAACGCAGGGACGGACGCACGGACGCTTGGATGGACGAATAGACGCACGAATGAAAGCAAGGATGGACAGATGGATGAACGCACAGATGGACGTGCGGACGAAGGCGCGGGAGAACATGTGGACGGATGGATGGATGGACGCATGGGCGGATGCACGAAAGGATGGACGCATGGATAAACGGATGAACGCACGTATGAACGGATGAACGAATGGATGCACGGACGGATGGATGACCGCGCAGATGGACGGGCAGAAGCACGGATGGAAGGAAGCAAGAACGAACGGATGGATGGAAGCGCGGACGAACTGGTGGACGCCTTTCCCCGCTCATCATCATTCACTCCGGGGGTATGCTGTGATTGTTAATTTTTATCATACTACAAATTACGCCATCTAGTGTCGTACCAATAGCATTTTCCAGCGTATATGCTTTCCGTTATATGTACAAGTACGGCGATCTACGGACGGTTCAAGAACTAACGAGAGGTGGCTATTACTTTGGGACGCCCAGCTCAAGCCTTCAAAGAAGCTTTCCTTCTGAAAGCACTTGACATTATGTGAAATCACTCTTATGTTGTTTTTCATTCTTGTATGCGCAAAAAAAAATGTTTCATTTCATTTTAACCCCAGGATCGAAGTATTACGGAGGAGAGTGGTTAAAAATACATATAAAAGCAAAACAATAACAAAGCACCACGATTAGCTGGGTAACACCAGAAAGATTTGGTCAGGCAATGCCGGAAGTGGTGACGTCCGAAATTGTCAAGCGAAACTTGGAGTGGTCCTTGATAGAAAGATTAGTGTCGGCAAGGTGGTTCCATTCTAGAGACGTCCTGGGAAGAAATGATTCGTTAGAGGTTCTGGTATGGCAGTGCATTATCCCAACCTTATGAACAGGGTCAATACGAGAAGAAATGAAACAAGTAGATAATAAAGATTTTCACGCAGGTGAGAATTGTCGAAATATAATTTATGAAATAAACCAAGGCAAAAACACTTACGTTTGGATAAGAGGGGAGGAAGTAGTAAGGAGTTTTTCATAGATATTACACTTGTTGTTCGACTGTAAATGCGACGAATGAAACCAGTGGCATCATTTTGGATTAGTTCGAGCGATTGAATATTGGTTGCAGTGTCAGTGGCCCAGATGGGTGCGACATAATCCATTTTACTCAAAAGCAGTGTTTTCTATAGGTATAATTTCATTGAGGAAGGAGCAGAAGAGGAATTTCGCCCTATAAATCTTAACATGCGGTTAGTAATGCTTAGTAGCTTGCCAATGTGTAAAGACCAAGAAAGTGTCGAAGTTATGAAGACGCCAAGGTATTTGCAGAAATTTATGACTTCTACAGGAAAATTATTGAGATAATTGTTTGGCAGATGAACATTGGTAAGTGTTGCACGCATGGTTTTACCCTTAGACACGCTTTGTTGCAATAGACACACGTCACACCAGTTAGAGATAGCGTTACTACCGTCTTGTACAGGCTTGTTATCGTTTTTATCGGAGATTTTGCGGAGGATAACGCAGTCATCTGCGAAAAGGTAAATGTTAGAAGAAACAGCGTTGGGTAAATCGTTAATGTACACGAGAAAAACAAGAGAGCCTAAAGCTGAACCCTGTGGTACACCAGAGTCCACCATGTAAATAAAATGTATCACCAATTGATGCAACGTATTGTGACCGATTTAAGAACTGTTTGAGCTATCTAAACAGATTAGGATGAACACTAAGTTTACTAAGTTTGAAAAAAAAAGATGTTGGTGACATAATTTGTCGAAGGCCTTGGCGAAGTTGAGGAATACACAGTCAGCGAGAAAACCTTTGTGAAGAATGAGATGAAAACTCTGAGTACAACAAATAAGTTGTGTTTCGCAAAACAACTTTTTTTCAGAAACCATGTTTTCATTTCATTAAAAATGAATTACCATCTATGTGCTTAGCTAAGTGTGGGTAGAGATTATGTTTGAGAACCTTGCAGAGAATGCTGCAGAACGAGATGGGATGGTAATTGAGGAATGAATTTCTGCTGCAAGACTAGTGAATCAGGACCACCTTGCCAACCTTCAAGTCAGTAGGGGGCTGATGGGTGTCAAAGAATTACTGAAAGATTTTTGAAGGTAGAACAGATGAATAAATTACAGTACTTTTCAAAAATTTTGTGTGACTAAACCTGAACCAGGACTTGATGACAACTTGAGACTCTCAATTATATTTTCCATCCCAAAATGCTCCATGTAATAAAATTCATAAGAAGCTAATTGCACCACTCAAGATGAGAAAATGCGGGCTTATAAAGCACGACAAAGTTGTTCCAAAAGCATAATTAAGAAGCTCGGGGCATACGCCATCAGGTACCCATAAACCGGTGGAATCAATCGATTCCACGGAATGGTCGCTAGAAGGGTTCATAACTCGCTAAAATTTTTTTGCGATCGTTTGCAAGCATTGTCTGCAATGTTTGTATGTGTAATGTCTTTTTTGCGAGCTATATTTCCACTATGTCCTCCAGACTACCGGGTTGTATTTTGGTCCACAGAATTTCCTGAAACTTTCACAAGTGGGTGTGTAGATAACGAAGATAAAAAGTGAAGTTTGTTATTTCCTTGGTGCTTGTGGTTTTGGTATGGCGTGATGTCCAATTAATGTGACGGTGAAACCTAATAAAGCGTTAAGTTGTGGGCCTGAGGCAACACAAAGCAAGGTTACTGAAGAAAAATGTTACAAATTCTGGAATAACTGCAAGTTATTATTCCGAATTTAACAGATATTAAAAAACTACAAAATAGTGGACCTTAATTTTCGCCATTAAACTTCTAGAATGCTGCTTTGTTGAACGCAACCATGTTTTCTTCTTTGTTTCGGGATCTCCTCGACAAATTTCGACAAAAGTTTAAGAAGGGCGCTAGTAGATGTCCAAAATATTGGACAACTGGTTTTTGAAGAAAAAAAAACATGCTGAGATCTTTTGTAGTGATGGTATATTATATGTCCAATATATTGGACAAATCACCATAGCTGGAAATCGGGAGCATACAGACACTGTTTGACTCTTTGTAGGAATCCCATTTCAAAGCCAAACCACTTTTCGTGGATACTAAATACATTCGCTTTTTTTGTTACGAAGCTCTTTGAAGTGTGCGTTGAAACAGGGCTTCTTTACATTACAGAATATATAAATCGAGGAGACAACTTTGCGGGTAGGCTCAAGTATTTTATTCTTAAACATAATTCAGTTCTCGTCTATTGTGCGACAATCAAAATTGTCGAAAAAGGGATCAAGGAAGCTGCGTAGCTCAGCAATAAAGTCAAAGTTCACCTTATCACAGCGTTAAATAAATTTTTTGACGGTCGGATTTAGCGCGGAAAGTATTAAGTTAAACGAGAGGCCAAGGTGATCACTTCAGCCTGGTATGCATGCATCATCGGTAACTGTTGTCAAGTTCCTTCCTCAACTTTTCTTGTCACCCCGTTACGCTTTACGCAATTCTCAGTGCAAACCACGCCTACGGTGTTCGAGAAGCTTCAGGACTGCAGGTGATAATTTTGTGGAGATTACACCCACTTCGGGAGCACTGCAGATTTTTCTGGAACCTACGTAGCCACTAGCGATGACACTAAAATGTTCGATGGAAGACGTATAAATGCCGACACGCTTCGCCGCTTGTCAGTTGATCGACGACCAACACTCCGTTCACAGATATTGGTGCCAGTGTCTTGCTGTAATATCGATTTTCGTTTACGTGGCCACAAGTTGGGCTGAATAAGCATATTATTCTTCGACCTACTGTTCTCCCTTCGTCGTTGTCAGGACCTCGTAACATCTTGCAGGGGTGCTTGCGACCCATGCACCGAGCGCCCCATTTCAGCGGTGAACCAAGTCCTTGTCGTAGAGAAGACACCGACGCCAACCTGGACCAGCGAGTAAGCCGTAGGCACCAAGGTCTACCACCGGAGTACGACCCTTTACTCATCAAGACTCGCACGTCCACCATGATGACCACTGCTGCGGTGATGACTGCCGCTGCGCCACTGCCTGCGGCTATCGTGATGCACCCTCGCCGAGAGCCACCGACCTTCCATGAAGCAGCTACTGAAGACCCGGAAACCTTGCTCGAGATTGTTACGAAGCAGTGGGCATAGCTCCACCATCGTAGACGAATCGATGAGGAAGAAGCGGACTTAGCGCGTAAAAGGCTGGAAGCCCTGGGGGTTAACATCTATTTGCAAATATGGGAAATACGCTCAGTTCTCTGTTTCATGTGTTTGTAATCCCCGTAACAAATTGGTGGACGTACTGGGTAACAAAGCGCCATACAACGGGGCTTCGCAGTGGTCGTCAAATCGGAGTTTCCGTTATAGAACACAGGACCGATCGCACGGCCACCTCTCTAGCGGCCTCGGCAGCGCTTGCAACAACCACGGCAAAACCTCCACCGGCTCCACCTACGTGCATGATGACGCACCCGAAGCATCCAGAAACGTTCTGTGGTTCGGACGAAGTTGATGTCCACGACTAGATAGCCGACTACGAACGTACCAGTGCGCTCAGCCGGTGTCACCGGACTCTCGTGCTGGCCAACGTGCTGTTTTACCTGAAAGGCATGGCCGAAGTCTGGTACGAGAACCATGAGAAGGAGATCAGCAGTTGGGACACTTTCAAGAAGAAGCTTCGCCTGTGTATCTTTATATATTTTTATCTATGGAGCAGCCGCAGCCATACTTCACTTGAATATGCTACCATGAATCGCATGTTCACAAACTGGTTTGTAACAAGGAAGCCAGTTCATTCAATCATAGATCCCTTCGTATAGGCGCAGGCCTTGTGAGAACTCACTTTCTTGTATGGTGATTTTTGTCATTGACGGCAGCTTTGATGAAATACCTGATAAGTGGTGAATAGATGTAGAAATTTGCTTCTAAGATGCACAATTGTGCGCACCGGTTATTTGTAACTAAATTGACAATGCATATGCTCATCAAGCCGTAAACATTTCCTCTGGAGAAAAACTGCCCCTTTGGTGGCTTTGTGGTTATGGTGCTCAGCTGCTAGCATCAAAATCAGTGGCTTTGACCACGGCCGCAGCGGAATTAAATGAATGCAAAATGCTAGAGGTCCATGTGCCTTGCAATGTCTTTGCATGTGAAAAAAAACACTGTATGGTCATACGTATCGTGAACTATACGGTGTGCCTATTGTATTATACCGTGATTTGCACTCTGAACGTCACAAATTATTAATAATCGAGCGAAACCTTTCTTAAGTAACACTTTCACTGCACCCTAATTACAAGTAAATTTGACTACTTTTGCTTACAGTGCTGCTGAAGGTTATAGTGAATTCGTTTCTAAACTTATAATTGGAGCAAGCAGTACAATCTCTGCAAGTTTTTATTGTTGGCATGCAGCAGGCTTAAAGAAAACTTCTGTACTGGTCAGCTTTATTAGATTTTATACCGAACTTGCTACCGTCTTTTCGCACACCCTATACAATTGTCGGCTAAGCGATTTTACGACTTGGTTTATTGCATTACAGGTGCATATAAACGGGTCACAGTGTCTTCTGACCAGCGTAATTTCGTTCACGCTGAGCCTTGTCCGCTTAAACCTAGACATAAAAAACGTTTTCATTCTGTTTCCTTTCTAAATTCAACATCACATTCGCATCACATGTAACTGTAGCATACTATTTGTGGTCTGGAAGCAAATCGCGTCACAAAAAACTCCATAGGGTGCAAACTACAAGCCAAAATCAACGCCAAAAAAAACGACTGAGAAGCGCAGCAGACGACCGATTTCCGGGACGAGCCTTTTAACTTCCGGTGGCCGTGCGCGCGCCTGCCCGCGAGAACAGCGAAGCACCATCCAGCAAACCTAGTGGAGATCCGTGGTGCCACCTCCTGATTTCAGTAATGCAAACAAACGCATAGGGCTACTAGACCACCTTCAAAAACGCTGAAGAAAACCTAGCTACCCGAGTTCACTGGAAATGACGGCAGCGCATTCTTGGAGTTCCGGCAAAATACCTGTATGCGAGACGGGAACACACGAAACAAATCGTCGTGGAGTAGATTGCTCCGAAAATACCTGTGGAAAATGCGATTAACAACTGTGCATCGGATATCACGTTCTCTAAAGAATGTCGAAGGATGGTATAGTGAATGCTGACCTACTAATCAAACATTACGATTATATATGGCGTAATGGGCACGCAGCAGAGAACTTGTAGTTATCCAAAGAGTGTTTAGAGAAGGCTCTTAAAAGCCAATCTTCTAGTTATCGCTGTGACTGTGCTGGGCGTTCAACGCAGGCTTGGCGTTTTTTTTCTTTGTTTTCTTTATCACACGTTAACTATTGACCAGATTTGTGTATATCTTAGTATTGTCCGCTTGCATTTTCTATTCGCCCGTGTTCTCACCAATCTAATGAGCACACGTGATAAGTTTTGATACACGGTTTCTTTCCGTTGCTTTTTAACCTTTAGATAGGCATTTCGTGCGTGCGTGTCTACTCTGGTCTGATGTATAATATATGGATTTTGTGGTACCGCTACAAGAGCGTTTCAGGTCACGTGCAGTAGTTTAAAGATCTTTCTGGCTCGCAAGTTATCGCTATGTAATGGGCCTTTTTCAGGAGACTAACCAGCGTATGCGCAGCGGCGATGTTATCAGGTGCCCCATGATGTTTGGGAGTCACTGGTGGCAAAATTTGCAAATTATCACGAAAATTAATTGGCCCTGCATATCTTCAACTTCAGAAGACACTGACCCCAAGTACTGGTTGTGGCAATATCGATCGTAGGCGCTGTACAGAACCTGAAAAAGGCCCATTGTGATTGCCGCCTAAAGCTTAGCGGTAATTTAAATGCCAGCCATATCTTACGATTTTCTAATGTTTGCGACCTAAACCAACCTTACTTTTTGGAGAACTTGATCAACACGCGGAAAAGCTGGCTTCTGTGTTAGTGTTTGCCCATGCACATACGTGCGTTTATAGTTCAATTTACCCCTCTTAATCGCTCTTTTAAAATGCGAAGCAATTCTTAGCGAACTTCGGTGACATTGAGCGTATCTATCTATCTATCTATCTATCTATCTATCTATCTATCTATCTATCTATCTATCTATCTATCTATCTATCTATCTATCTATCTATCTATCTATCTATCTATCTATCTATCTATCTATCTATCTATCTATCTATCTATCTATCTATCTAGCCGCTTACGTTTGGGTGCCCTTGGGGTCCCCCCCTTAACTTGGCATGAACAAAAATTAGCATGGGAGGGTAAGATGGTTTGAAAAATATGACGCGCTAGTCAAGACATGAGTAACGCCACTATCCCGTCGCGTAGGTTGTTGAACACATCCCGCTAGACAGTGGCACATACCTAATAGTTGGCATGTACCGCTGGTATGCGGGTATGTGCCACACATGATTGACACTTAGTATCTGCCCAGAAAAGACGAGAACACAGATGGGCAAATTTAACGCGCGAGCGTTAAAAAACACCCGACATCGGTAGCGTCGACTCAGTGAAGTGCAAAGAATGATTAGCGGGGTCCCTGCTAAAATTGAACCCAAACACTTTGCTTGGCAATAAAGCATTTTACCACAAAGCTACGTCAGGTCTCAGAACTACTTGCCATTAGACGCTAATCTTTATGAAACGTGAAACTATATTAAACTATAAAATTGAAGCTATAAAGTGATGAAACTATAAAATTGGGTGGGCAGTGAGGCCTACGCAGTTTTATAAACTTCACATATGCACTCTTTTGATACAGCCGTCACGTCACCCTATTGCAAAAAACCGCGTCCCCAGCGTGATGCCAGTACGTTTTTTTTGGCACTGGTACATGCTGGAGACACAGGTACACGCTCGTATTTACTGTGACTTCACTGGGCGTACATGGAAATAGCTGTGTCGCCATGGTAGGGTCGCTGGCTTAACCGCTGTGATGCTGGCGCACACTTCAAAGCGCTACATGCGCTGGAATTTTCAGTGGAAAGTGCTGGTGAATACTGGAGCACGCACTGTTTCTACCAGCGCAGCATGCACATTACTGTATACGTTTGCCGTGGTATGTTTCAGTGTTGTTGAATATAAAACGCATGATTCGACGGCACGGAGGGATGCTACCTTAACAGATACCGAGCATACGTAAATTTTGCTGTGCACGTACGCATTACAGCAATCATAATGCACCTTTTTCTCATATGTCTCCGCGTATACCGGCAATTCGCATCAGTCATGCATTGCTGTAACGATTTCAAGTTGAGTGTCTGTAAGCTTGGAGCCGCCACTCCTAACAGAAAGAGAAAAATTATTTTTGCCGCCAAGTTGACGAAACGTAAATGAGCTCTCTCGATCGCTTCGCAAGGTTTCTCAGCGGAGACGCGAGAAAAGCTGTCGTTCCATTCCGCCACACCGCGTGAATGGATGTCGGGCCATGCTTATCCATCTGCTTACTTCAGGTAGCAGTAGATATGTTCCGAACCTTGAATGCAGAAACTTCAACCATCCCAACTCACTGGGACGAGAGTGATCTTACCCAGTGCCCGGCCCAGCGAGCATTATCGTGCCGGCAGTGCTGGTGTATATTTTACCGGCGCTTCTTGCTTCGTGTACACACAACTTTAAAGTGTAACAATAACTGTAAAGTATGGTTTAGACATCGTTGAACCTAAATCAACTAATTTGCCTTGTGTCGATGTTGGCACAAGGAGCGATGACCATTGATGCGTCCTGCTTTCAGCTACGCAGGCTGTCACCGAAAGCTGCCGGCCGCACTTAGCCGGTGCTTCTCTGACTGATGTGTAAGAAAACGCAACTTCCAATGGGTAATTTGGTACGTCTTTGTGAACTGACTTTCTGGCATACGTTTTCAGTGGATTTCATTAGTATGTCTTTCGGTGTTTTTTTAATTGATGTTATTGATATAACACCATATATCTGTATACTGACACGCCCGCTGTATACGGCCAGCGTAGGATAGAAAAACGACTATAGCTCGGTATCGCCACTCCATAAATGCGTGCCTGGCAATGATTAACCTTCTACTTACTTGAAGTACAGTTTAAATAACAGTTAGAAATGTTGCGAAGCTCAAATGCAGAAACTTCAAGCATCGCAACTCAGCTGCTTCGAAAGCGGCCTTACCCAGTGCCCTGTCTCATCGAGTCCTATCGTGCCAGCCGCGTCGGTGTACATGCTGCCGGCGCTTTTTACTTCTATTATGTTCATTTCTAAAGTGCAAGAATGACTTTAAAGTATAGTTTAGAGATCCCTGAGCCTAAATCAACAATTTCTCCACGTGTGCGGTGCCCGCAAAAGGAGCGACGTGCTTTCAGCAACGCAGGCTGTCACCGAAAGCTGCCTTTTGAGCGCTGTAGCCAGTACTTCTCTGACTCGTATGTAAGAACACGCTATTTTAAAGACGCTAGTCTTTCTTGGGAACCTTCGACGCAAAAGTTTTGGTCTGTCTCTCTGCCTGTCGGTATGTCTGCACCTATGTCTGTTTGTCCAATATTAACAGCACCGGGTACCTGAAACGGCTGTCCCCATCCCCAGCGCCCACCAATGTTACTCAAGGTTTAGCGTTCATACTTGTGCAATTGTCACTTAAAAAGCACTTATTGCGCATGTGTGGGGAACCATAACAACACGTATATAGTCTGCATGTGCGCCTTTTACTATAAGAGCCATATATGAGTAGTTTTAAGGACCGTAGCGCTTATCACGCTGCGCTGACCATGCAACGCTTGCACGAAAAGGCAAGTGTTTCCAACGCTTTGCTAAGACGAGACGGTGGTGGCACCTACCCATAGCTTTGCGTTCTACACCTTATAACCACTGAGACGAGCACGCACACCCGCCTCAGAGCCACGCGCTTCGCTTTTTAAGAATGCTACCAGATGGCGCTGATGCCTCGAGTGTGACTCATTACTTACAGTGGTGCGATGGGCAGGGGGGCTGGTAATAGGATGGGTCGTCAAGCCACAGCTTTTTTAGGGGGACCCAGAGCCCTGAGGCCAACAGTGTAGCCAGAGACAGCTCTAAAGGCGCACAAATATTCATGCCACATGGGCTCCGTGGGAGTCGAAATCGACGTAAACACAAGGGCCGAACTAAGTCAGACATAGGCTATGTTAACATGCAGGGTGGCAAGATTAGGTTAAAGATTAAAAAGATGGAAGAGCAGTTAAGGCAGGAGGAGCTGATGGTATATGGGGTTGTAGACACATCTTCGGCACATGGATCAACCACCTTGCAATCCAGACTACGTATGGGAATATTGCAATAGAACAGAAGGCAGCAAAAAGGGTGGTGGAATTGGTGCATTTATACATGAAATATGTGCTGGCGAAGAGGGAAGCATGGATGCACGGAACAGTAATAGTTAAGAGGGAAAGTAGGTGGACACATGACACTTCTTGGTATGGTGTACTTGTGGACGGGAGCAAAGGCCAGAGAGGAAAAGCAAATGGTGGAGTGTTTATCGAAGGACAATGAGGAATCAGGAAGAGAGTGCGAGATAAACAATTGGAGATATGAATGCGCACATGGAACATTTGTATGGGTATACCGACCCAACAGGCGAAATGATCATGTATTAGTGTGAAAGGCATGATTTGATCATTTGCAACTGTACTGAGAAGTGTGAAGGGCAAATAACATGGGAGATAAGAAGGCTGCAGTCAACGGTATATTACGCACTGATGTTTCATAGGATGTATGATAAGCTCAGGGGCACATAGATGAAGGTGGCTCCAGAAGTCTGGGTAGTGATCACAAACGTATCAAGCTAAGTTTTGGAAGAGCAGTAAAAGTGGGAAGGAGACAAGATGAGCAACTACGGGAAAATTTTTATCCAGAAATGCAAATTGAAATAGCCACTAAACAAATTGAGAAAGTAATCACTGAGGATAATAAAACTGTGTGGACATACACGAATCCGATTAGACTGTTTGGGCTAGAGCTTGCTGAGGCACGTCACAATGATTGATTTGATTGATTTGTGGGGTTTAACGTCCCAAAACCACCATATGATTATGAGAGACGCCGTAGTGGAGGGCTCCGGAAATTTCGACCACCTGGGGTTCTTTAACGTGCACCCAAATCTGAGCACACGGGCCTACACCTTTTCCGCCTCCATCGGAAGTGCAGCCGCCGCCAGCCGGGATTCGAACCCGCGACCTGCGGGTCAGCAGCCGAGTACCTTAGCCACTAGACCACCGCGGCGGGGCGAGGCACGTCACAAGTCACCCCAGAAAAGAAGACACAAGCCTAAGAGTTAGTGGGATGAGGAAGTTAAGAGAGCCACAGCAAAACTTCAGGAATCCTCTAGGGAAAAAGACATGCTAAGCAGCGGGGTGAACCGGCAGATTATGTTGAACGAAAATGGGACATCTTTCTAAGCTGTAGAAGAGAAGCATACCTTCTGATCAATGAAATGATTAGAAGAAAGGGGGCTCAGTGGCTGGCAGAATTACATAAAAAGGATAGAAAGGGCAGCTGCGAAATTTTGGAGGCCATCAAAAACCCCCCGAGAAATGAGACGAGCCTTGAGCAGAGGTTCACAACTACAGCTCAATGTGCTAGGCTAGAAGGGGACGAAGCTATTGAATATATAAGAACAAGGGTGACAGAAAAATTTCAACAAAGAAGTGCTTTATGCACCACAATAGACAAGGATGAATCACGTGGCGCAATGACCCCGTTTTCGCAATGAGAGTGAGAAAGGGCTGAGAAAAGGGTTCCTAGTAGTACATCAACAGGCCCAGTTGGCATTCCAATTATGCTGATGAAGTCATTAGGTCCGAAGTTTAAGCAGTCTTTGAGAGATAGAGTGAGCAAAACAATAATTGTTGGTGAAGTCCCCAAACGATGGAAACTTAGAAGGATGAGCATGATATATAAAGGAAAGTGAGACAAAACTGACATATACAACTACCGTCCTATAGCAGTGACATCAGTGGTCCACATGCTGGCGATGCATATTATAAAGGAAACACTACAGGCATGGATAGAGAATGAAAGGGTGCTGGGGGAACTGCAGAATGGGTTTTGGAAACACAGGAGGTTGGAAGACAATCTGTTCTCACTGACGCAGCGCATCGGAATAGCAGAAAAGGAACACAGGCCCCTGTGGCAAGCAATTTTAGACATCAAGGGAGCGTACGATAGCGTGGTTCAAGAGGACTTGTGGGGAATACTGGACACACTAGGTGTGGAAGATGAAGTCACGAATCTTTTAAAGAATATCTATAAAAGTAACAAGGTATTTATAAAGCGGGAAAAACAGGTATCCAAGGCCACAGAGGTAAAACGGGGGGCTTAGGCAGGGGTGTCCTTTGTCACCCTTGTTATTCATGATGTACCTACAAGGATTAGAAGCCAAATTAGAGGAAAGTGGACTTGGCTTCAACCCCTCTTTTGTCAAACAAGGAAAACGCATTGAACAGGCACTACCAGCATTGATTTACGCAGATGATATAGTGCTATGGTCGACTACAAGGAAGATTTGCAAGGATGGATGGATCTCTGCGGTAATGAGGAAGATAGGCTACATTTCAGATTCAATAGAGAAAATCAGCAGTCATGAGTTTTAATGATAATAAAGGTAGTAAGCTTAGGATACAGGATGTGACGCTAGAGATAACAGATAAATACAAATATCCGGGCGTATGGATAAGCATTGGGACCGAGTACCTAAGGGAAGACGAAACATACGTGACGAGTAATTGTAACCGGAATGCAGCAGTGATGAAAAATAGGCACTGTGAAATTACAATAAGTATGATGTGAGAAGAATAAGGAAAGGGGTCATAGATCCGTGTCTGACGTTCGTCAATGTGGTCTTGTGCCCGAGATCAGAAGTTCAAGCAAGGTTAGAAATTAAGCAACGTGGAATAGGTAGGCTTGCTTTAGAACCTCACGGGAATACACAAAATCAGGTAGTACAAAGTGATATGGGATGGAGATCATTTGAGGGCAGGGAAGGTAGCAGCAAGATAAAATTTGAGACGCGATTGCGAGAAATGGAGGAGGAGCGTTGGGCTAGGAAGGTTTTCAGCTACTTGTACAGGAAGAATGTCGATACAAAATAAAGAAATCTAACCAAACATATAACGAGTAAACACTTGGAAAACAGCAGGGGGCCAACCCAAAAAGAACTATCAGTTAAAAAGAAGGTGAAGGAAACGGAGACCGATATGTGGAGAATTGGCTTGAGTAAGAAGTCCGCACCAGAGATCTGTCGAACAGTTAAGCAAGAAATTGCCAAGGAAACGATCTATGATAATACTCGAGGTTATTTCTCCACTGTTTGAGGCCTTGACGGGAGTATTGCGAACCATGACGTATCAGGCTAAATATGAAGGGGCAGACATTGTATGCAGTGCTTGGGGAGAGAGGAGAAAACTGCCGAACACTTAATAATCTTCTGTAAATGGCTTCCCCCGATATTTCTGAATGATGGCGCAGAATTTTTCAAAGCACTTGGGTTTAGGGTCAGGGAGGGCAAAATAGACTTTAAGTGGGTAGAATTCACTAGAAGGAGGTCATCTGATTGGTGGCTAAAATCAAATCACGAATGAAAATTAAACCCTTCACTTCAAAGTACCAGTCCGCAACTTCACTATTTGAAGGAAAAAAAGATAAATCTAGTTTTTGGTTCACTAAGCATTACGGCTAGGTGGCGTTAGCCGCCGCCGGATCTAAAGGGTTAAGCCATACCAATCCATCTATTCATACGACGTGACTTGATGCGCTCGTTCGCCTCCGCTGCACGCTGGAGGCACTCTAACGCAGCGTCTCCTGAATACCGTGCACTTATTTTTCTTGCACAGAACATCAAATAAATGTTTTCTTCACTCTCTTCACTTTTGTTCACTCTCTCTATCGTCTTTAGAGGAAATTTGCAGATTAGCAAGCACACACGGATCAATTTTTTTTTCAGTTGGTATGTTGGTGCGCGTTAGTGAACTAACACACTGGCATACTTTTTCAGCGGATTGCATCAGTAATTTCTTCGGCGGTTTGTGTGTTGCAGGTAGTCATATAACTGTATGCAAATATTTATTCTGACACGCCGGATGTATACTGCTATATCATCGCTTGCGCAGAAAGCTTAGTATTCACTCGTGTGAGTGCATATCTACCGAACAATCATTATAAATCATCTGTACATGTTGAGCAGCAGGAAGTGCGAGAACCTACTATCAAAGAAAAAAAAAACTATTGGCAGCAACAGCTGATAATCTTTGGCTGCTCCTCCAGTGAATTTGAGAATTTCAGAGTTAAGATGTGGATGCTTCAAAAAGCTTTGCAACTCTTGCTAATATCCGCACATCAATCGGTGCCCGGACGCACCGATTGATGACGCACCGTTCGGTCACTGTCAAATCAAGACGCAATTGTTATTTGGAAAGAAATATCGCGTCAATGTTGACTGTGCAACTTGTAACATGAATGCGAACGGCGCTTTCTTTGAAGAAAAATTCAATTTAAAATTCATAAAGCACGATCTGGCGTAGCCTAATGGTTAGTGTACTCAGTAAGAAATCGGAAGGTGGCGAGTTCAAAACCCATCAGGGAGGCATATTGTTCTCTGCACCTTTGTTCTTTTATTTTTGGGACTGCGCGCGCTCTCATTTATTTATTTATGGTGAATTGGCACCCCCGTTTTAACTCTGTGAAGCCATTCTGCGCAAAGTACAGGGACAGTACCTTTCCAGCGTCCCGGTACCCAGCGCTGGGAGGTACTGGGAGGCGTTGGTACCAGCACCTTACGGGCACATATTTAGGCATGGCACTGGACGCTGGTACTCAGTGGCACTGGTTTTTGCAATAAGGTGACTTAACGTCAATTGTGAATTAGTTGCCATTCGCTTAAATTGATGTATGTAGCAGTGTCCATGGCCAGTATCCTCCGCGAGCATCAGCGATTCATGCCAGCTTCTGGTGTTGCTCATACGCATGTTCCAGTTGGCATCGTTGCGCAAGTGCAACTAGTTATATGGAATCTGCAACTCTTCGACATATGTATGTGCGTGCAACGTTTGTGCATATACTTAGTGTCATTTCATAATGTGTCACTCTATAAAAAATTGCAGAGCGGCTACCTTCCCTCCCCACAGCTTCGCATAACGTCGATTATCAAGTACGTCGGATCTATCAAATTTTTTTCCCTTGACGCACCACTTATCATCTTTTTTTGGGGGGGGGTAGTCATTTTTTTTCGGCTCAAGCATTTTTATAGCTTATATTGTTAGTAATTTATTAGAGATTATTCAGCAGTCTTTTTCAAAAGTTGACATTGTCCGCAAATTGTGACCAAGCTGACATATTCATTATTCCTTATTCATAACTTTTTCGCTCGTTCTACACTTTAAAATATATAGTGAATGTGCCGTGGATAACACTGAAGAGATGGTAGCTCTTCCCATCACCCCATTCTCGATGATGTTTCGTGCTGTTCTGAGCAATGCAGTGGTGGTAGTATCTCTTTTGATTATGAAGATGGTATCTACAAATCTTCAGGGGTTCCTTTAAGGCAGCATTATTTGGAATGACAAGTGTATTCATATATGTAAATCAAATCATTTTGATCACTTTGCTAGTGCGTTGCTCCTTGATTATTTAGACGCATGCGTAGTTAATGCAATAGGTCTTCCGCATTCTTAGTTTTGTTGGGTGATAATAGTGACTTTCTTCTCGGCCTTGCGCGGGTAGGAATGTTCACTCAGTTGACGGACATGCAGGCAGGCAGGCAGTCAGTCAGTGAGGCAGGCAGCCAGGCAGGCAGGCAGACGCTTCGCCCCACTAATCATCATTCAGGATTCGGGTTGCTGCATCAGGATCCGGCCGGTTGTTGAAGCAGGTCTCATTACAGTGCTAGGGCTCGGGAGACACTAGCTCTGATCGAGCCACGCTCTTTCCTAAAGTGATTAGAGCTCGCCATGACCGTGACGTGCAGGGAAGTCTCCGAAGCGGGGCCGATTCTGGGTTTTGACGCTGAATGTAACAAACAACCTGCCCACAGACGTCAGGCAGAGATGAGCTGTTTATTCATCATGGATCCAAAAAATTCTTGTCTTGTCTTGTATTGTCGCCTAGGAGATCTTGGCTCATACCCACAAGGGGGATTGGCCACACTGTACCTTATAATAGATATTTTTTGTACAACGCTTGCTAAAATAGAGAGAAATCAAATAAGAAAAACAATATTGTTCCTTTGAAAAAACGTGAAAAAGTGCAGAAGAATTCGATAAACCAGAATATATAAAACAAATTGACGAGAATGAGGAAGGGGGACGAAGAATTGGGTTCATCTGGCAGTACCACTAGCAGCGTATCCTTCCGGTTGCCTAAATAAAAAAATTCTGCTCCTCACAACTGGGCGTGCCTGTCACCACAATCATCCTCTTCCACACAAATTGCGCATGCTCCTTGATGCTTCATTCTGGTGCATTTTTCAACATCTCATGAGGTTTTCAATGTATACGTTGTTCATTATTATCACACCCAGCTGCCGCACCATGCCTCTCGCACTGCTCATGCTGGGAGTTCGAAGCGCAGGTTTGAACAGTACGATCCATGCGACTGGCGGTTCAGCCGCTGGCAGCCCGCAGCCGATCCGTTCCAGCCCTGTAAATAAATGGCAAGATTCTTCATGTCTTACCCACGCTCGCTCGGCCTCTTACTACAGTAGTGGCCGGGAAAACCCTCCTTTCATCGAGCGGCTGCTGTCATATGCTACCGCAAGCCTTGCCCGCCAGTGAAGCCTTTCCACCCGGTTCTACTCCCAGGTATGGGAGTAAATCGGACAAAATGCGCATCCATACTATGGTGCCCCGCACATGCGAGATTAAGGGCAACGAAAGGGCCGACCAGTTTGCTCTTGAAATAAGCATCCCAGACCCGGTCGCAACCTTCAAGAAACCCACAATAACTCCACGCGACATCCTCGAAAACGAAAGAGCAGAACGAAAAAGATACAGTCATCCCCATTCGGATCTTATCAGAAAACATGCTAGAGATTGGGGTAGAGTACAGTTCAAACCGTACGCACACTAAAATTGAAACCACCACATAAGTCCCACTATATGCGCATGAAGCAGTCCGTGGCGTGGCGAATGGCCAAACTATCGCCCACAATACGTGATAATGCAAAATCAGGGCCACAAAACATCACTTCTCCTCTTTGGGAACATCTCGACCGAGGCTGTGGGAGACTTGGCTTGCTAGCAAGGATTGGGAAAGTCAGCTGGCTTTGCTCGACCAAGCCCAACGAGGAGCAAATGCCCGTGGAGCACTGTACTGACAACCCCAACCACTTGCCCAAAACCTTTTATGAAATAAACAGTAAGTTTCTTCTCCCAATCTCTCGATACCTTGTTGTTGTGGAAGAAAACAAGTCCTTTTCACTCAATCTTTTCTTTGAATTTGTCATTATTAAAGACTGGAATACAGGCCGATGCCAATTTTTTGCTTGCGTCGCTAGCACGCTACTTGATATGAGCACAAATTAGAGTTCAAGAAGGGCTTTTATAATGCTTTAAGGTGCCTATAATGCCTATTCTTGACGTTTCTGCCTAAATTTCTATTAGTGCCTATAATGCATATTTTGAAGATAGGTGCCAATGTCAACGCTATTTAAACTCAAACTTTCCTTTCAATTTAGTACAGTTGGAGACCGGTATTCATGTTACCAGGAAATTTTGAGCTTCGGAATTTTTATGGTGGTGCAACCTATATATGGTTCATCTAAGTTCCTGGCAGCACTGGCAATGCCATAAGGAATCTTAGCCAATAGGAAGGCCGATTAGCCTCTGCAGAAGTATTAATCCACATCGTGTCATCTGCTCGGCATATCTCCTTGGTGTCTGCTCGCATGCGCAGGAAACAGGAGGTGCTCTGTGCAGCCTCAGGACGATGGAGAACGAAGCGAAATCGTCGAGTGTCATCAGGGGAAAGTAGAGGTTGCAGAAAAAAAAGATGTCTGCGTGGTTTGCTTTGTTTTGCCATTTAGTTCTTAAATGGGACTTTAGCAGGTCCTATGAGAAATTTTTGCTCATAAAAGAAGGTTTTTGCGGCTCCAAAAGCAGTGCAACACAGAACTCCCTATTGTTTCATTACAACTCACGAAAACATGATGCGACGAGGTGAGCTTGAAACTTTTGCCACTGGCCCGGCGTAGATTTCACCGCGAAATTCCTTGCCAGCCCTCTTCGGTTCGGAGTAACTCGGAGCCGGAATATACACATGACGCAAGCGCATCAACA